>CBVK0100184985.1:0-15686 GCA_900067695.1 Picea abies
GTCTTTGTTTACGTGGTCTGCCACATGTCCTTATTGACGTGGTCTGCTAACATAGATATCCCTAATCTAACGGTCAGAATAGTATCTGAAATGTATCTCAGGTCGACAACTGAGAGTTACTTCGGATTTTTTACTTTTAGATATTCAAATTCTCAACCCTTTTTTTTAGACCTGTCTCACATGTGACCTCGGGCTATGACCCGGGGATCAACTCCTGAGTTCTTTGCAATTTTGCGTTTTGTGAAGTTCTGTTGCGAGTCACCTTGATTTTCCCAACTCGCTAAACTCTGAACTTTTCCATGTCAGATCAACGGTCCACGACCTTCTTCCAACCAATGGCTATGATCTCCATCGCGAACTTGAACTTCACAACTTCGTGTTTCATTTCTTGTCCAATCAACGACCCAGATCAGTTTGTGATTTGACCGTCAAAATTTTATCGGGACTTCACATTTCGTGATGTCCGAGGTTGGAGCACCTCCTTTTTCGATTCCTGATTTTCCAATATCCGCTTACGTCAGATCGATGGTCCACGACCCTACACAATCCAATGACCCATATTTCATTGGGATTTCACATTTCGCGATGTCGAAGGTTAGAGAATATTCTTTCTTCGATTCTCAATTTTCCGATATCCACATACATCATATTGATGGTCCATGACCTTCCATGATCCAACGTTCCATATTTCATCAGGATTTCGCATTTCGCAATGTCAGAGGTTAGATCACCTCCTTTCTTTGATTCTCAGTTTCCCGATATAAGCTTACGTCGGATCGACAGTCCATGAAATTCTTCGGTCCAATGGTCTAGATCTCATTAGGATTTCGCGTTTCTCGACTTCGCACTTCGCGATGTCTGCGGAATGCTCAATGCAGTTCTTCCAATTCACAATTCTACAAATCGGATTATCTGCTGCCACATATCCTTCCCAACACTAACGACTAGGATTTCCTTATCATTTCAAACTTCTTGAGTTTTTGCTTCTCCTGTGAACTTCCAAAAGGTTAAGGGGCATGCACCTTATCTCCGGATCCAACGGTTGTTGATCCACGCACTTGCGCATCCGACGGTCACGACTTAATCTGGTTGTTGACCAATCCTCCAACGATCCTTCTCTTGTAACTCCCAGATCTGATGGTCCTAGTTTGTCCCGTAATGAGAATGGATGGATTTTGTGCATCCTTTCTTCTTAGCCTCTTGTGCATCATCTCTTCTGAGACTTTTGGGTTTATACTTGGTTTCCAACTGAACCAAGGATATCTGCATGCTCTGATCTTGTGTGATCTAGTACACTTCCTCTCATGAGATTTTATCTCTGCATATTGTCTGATATTTTCATTCTTTGCATACTTTCAATGTGCTTTTCCTTTTGAGATTTGATCTCTGCATACTATTTGACATTCTATGCTAACTGTTATATTATTGAAATCAATGAAAATTTCATCTATGATAAATAAAAAATGATAATTCATCATAACAACTTATCATCACATCATAATAATATCAATTGTTGACATCAATGACAACATATCAATGACAATATGTCCAACAATCTCCCCCTTTGTCATTGATGGCAAGACACTGAATTCATACACAAACTTCCCCTGTGATGATGATTCTCCTATGAAGTTACTTTCCCCCTTTGACATCAATGGCAAAGGGTTTCACCCCTTATAATCAACATCTGTATTTCTGGATGTTGTTGACCAAAATATGAACTTGGGTAACTCCCCCTACACTCATGTTCTTCCTTCCATAACTAAATGACTCTCCATGTCAAATATGATTTCTCTCTGCTTCTGACTACTCTCCCCCTTTGTTTATGAAAGGGTAGCTCTTCTTGACAATGTCTCTTCCCCTGTTAATTTACTAACTTCTTATCTCAGTTTATTGAGATTTTTGTGTTCAAATTAGTAGTCTTCTTAATACCAATTTTGTAGTGATCAAGTCTTTTTCAAAACTTAATCTAATTACTTTCTTATTTCATAACCATAATATTCATCCTGAGTTTTTATTGACTTTCCTTTGTCAAACAAAACAAGAGTATGAATCTTACTGATATTTTTTATCTGCTTCTTATTCATCTTTGATATTTCATAGGAATATCAATTGAGGAATTATACCAATTGATTTAAATGTCAATTTTGTTATCAATTGATCTTTGTTGAATGATACTCCTTGAACTTCCTTGCTACCTTTGTTTTTTCTTCTTCTTGTATTCTACAACTAACCCTACCAATGAATTTTTTTTTGAACACTAATCTATAAATAGTCAAGATTTTCCATATGTTAATTTAGAAACTCTTTGGCATAATCCTTTGATTTTGTAAAAACCAAATTATTTTTTTATTTTTTTTCTCTTTCTTTTGCTAACAACTTATGACATCATCAAAATTTGATATTGTTCCATATTCTTCTATAGGTACTTCATTTTATTAAGATTGATTTATCTCATATTGAATTTCACATTCTTTATTAGGACTTTTACCCATCATGTTCTTATTATTAGTTTCTTCATTTTCAGGTGTAATAACATCTTCCTTATTTTCTCCTTCAGATTTTCTTCTCCATATCTTTCTGTCAGATATTCTGCTTTTTGGATCTTCACTTTCTAATTGTATTTTTGGATATTTTTGATCTCCTTTCTTCTTCCAATTTTTATTAGGATTTTCCATTGACTTGAATGACTTATTCAAATATTGACTTTTTGTATTCTTGCAGTTTTGGGATTTGTGCCCAAACCTATTGGAGTTGTAACATCTCATTGTGTGAAAAAATTTTGTTGTGTCTCCAACAAAATTACATCTTCAACATCTAATTGATTTTTTGGATTTTCTTGAATATCCTTTCTCTAATTTCTTCCAGTCCACTGCTTTATGGCCAAAGCTATGACAATAAAAACAATAACCATTGAAGGTGTTTCCATTCTTGATTTTATTTTGGCTTGAAGGATCTATCATTAGATTTTACTCTTCCTTTTTACTTCTATAGTTGTCTTCCTTAACAACGTTCATGACTTGTAATTGCTTTGTACTTGCACCTTTTCCTTTTAAGAAGGATGATCCTTTCTCATTTTTGTAAATGGTGCTCCATTTTTCATTGTCTTCTTTCTTATTGTGTCCAAGACCAGTTTTTTCATCAGCTGATCTATGGCTCTTCCAAATCTTATCTAGGAGAGCCGAGCTATTCTGGAGATTGACAATCTTATTTGTCTTTTCATTCATATTTTTGAGATTAACTATTTCAAACTTCAATATGTGACATAATTCTTTCTTTTTAGTCAACTGTATTTTCAGGGCTTCTTCCACTTCTTTGGCATGTTCAAGTTGAGTTTTTAGATTGATGACAATGTCTTCTGTCTCATCCAAGACTTCTTTGCATTTAATATTTTTTCATATGTCTTCAATTCTTCCATCTCTTTTGTTAGATCAAAAACTTTAGTTTTCAATTCTTTGATTTCTTCCTTGTATTCTATCTGAATCCTTTTGAGTTTGATGGCTTCTCTTTCAAATATCTGGCATGATTCTTCCTTTTTAGTTGTTTGAATCTTCTGTGCTTCTTCATTTTTCTTAGCTTCTACAATTTGAGTCATCAGATCTGCATTAGTACTTTCATTAATCTTTTTGAAATTGATGATTTCTAATTCCAGCATATGGTAAGAATTTCATTTCCTTGATAACTGGATTTTTAAGTCTTTTTCACTTTCTTTAATCTCCTCAAGTTGAGTGTTTAGACTATTAACTAATTCTTCTAATCCTTTTAGAACTTATTTTCTTTTACTGTCATGTTTATTTAATTCTTCCATCTCTTCTGTTAGATTAATAACTTCGGTTTTCAAGATTTTCATCTCTAACTGAAACTTTTGTTCATTCTCTTCCTGGTTAGATTGATCTAACTATTGTAGTAGCATCATATCTTTATGTTGGAGTTTATCCAAATATTCTAGAGTGCACAGGGTTGTGTACTCAAGACTGTCAAGAGCCGCCACAATGCATATAATTTCATGGTTCCAAACGAATCTCTCCTATAACAGTTCCAACATCATTTTTAAGATTATGTAATATTTCTTTAATGAAACTGAGGAATTCCTCAATTCCTTGATGAGGTCGTCTTCTTCACTATTTGCTAAGATCGAATCCAACATTTCATTAATATTACAAATCCTTTTTTCTTAACTATGTTCTTCAATCTGATTAAAATTTTATCTTTCTTTATCTTCTTCATTATCTTGATAAGAACTCTCTTCTTTTGAGTTTTGTTCTTTACTCTCATAAGAATTCTCTTCATTAAAGTCTTTTTCTTTATTCTGACAAGGATCATCTTCATTAGAGTCTTGTTCCTCGCTTTGATTGGATTTCTCTTTTTCTTGTTTTTCATTCTGATAACTATTTTCTAGTTGAAGCCATAATTCTTTGGCATATTTGTAATGCTTCATCTTTTCTTTGACTTGGTCTGACAATCCATCCTGAATTGATTTTAAGGTTACTGAATTGTTCTTTTTGCTTCCTTTGCAGTTTTGGATTTTCTCTTTGAAGTAGTGAAGTGCCAAGACTTACTTATTACTGAATCCCAAACTCCAGATACTCTTGACTTCAAATATCTTTTCATATTTTCCCTCCATGATAAATAATATGTTCCATCAAATAAGGGAGCTTCATTTGTGGAGATAACAATATGTCCACCCATTTTTTCTGGATCTACCTTCAATGTTCAAATTGTGTTGAAGGAACCTCATTTGATACCAATTGTTGAAATGGGTACTTGACACTGAGAGGGGGGGTGAATCACTATCAACAAAACTTTGGACAATTTTCACTTTTCACAAATTAACTGAAAAACAAATATTTATTTCATTTTCTCAAACAATATATATATAAGAATAAATTTTTTATTTATTAAATAACTTGAATGAATACATAAGATAAATCTTTTAATATTATCTTCATACAATTGTGAGAGACCCAGGTCTCTGTTACAAGTCCCAACTTGTAGTTCTCATATCCAACTGCGAAATGAGGAATCCAATCCTCATAACAAGACCCAACTTGTTGATCTCATATCCAATTGAGATGTGAGGAATCCAATCCTCATACAAGACTCAGCGGGCACCAACCTGATAGAATGAACTTTCATTCAATCCATTATATATAAACATATATACTTCAACAAATTCAACTACACATCCTCTTCTCACCATTCCTTCTTATTTATATATTCTTACAACTGGTGTGAATTTGAACCATTGCGTCTTTTGATATTTGAACCATTGTATCTTTTCATTTAAAATGATAATTAATCTTTAATTAATATCAATTTTCCTTTTTATTTTTTATTCATGTTTTTATGATTTAATTCCCTTTTAATCATGACTGTGTATCAGATCATTTGTCTTCATGAGTTGATCATAGACATGGATCAAATCATCATATCGTTCTCATGTTTCTGCTTCATTCTCTGTTAATCAACATATCTTATTTGATCTCTTATCGATTCTCTGTATTATTCCAGTTTTAACTCTCCGTCGAATTAAGTCTGGATGACGCGCTTCCTTCAAACCATTTTCATATGATCACAGGCGTAGAACCACAGGCTTATCAATTTAAGCACTATCTTATTTTACTCTTATTTCTCTATTCCATACGACTAATGGCGGTGACCAGACGCTAGCCCAAATGAGCGCTTGAGCACTTATCAAAATCAACGGTCACGTTTTAATCACATGATGAGATGGACGACTATCATTTTGATATTTCGTCCTTTGTGACTTCTAGCTTTTGTAGTCTTTCAAATCTCTGAAACTGATTTCTCCAAAGTAGATTGGATGATCATTATTCGTTCTTCCGTTAGTCGGGCGATCCTGGCTTGTCTAGAGGTTTCGAACAAATCAACAATTATGACTTAATCAAGAGTTGATATGAACGACTCTCATTTATTTCGGGACTTTGGCTATACCACTTACGCTATTCTTTCACTGTACTAGATCAACGGTCGTGAACGCTCCCGAAGTATCCTTCAGATTGAACGACTTATGTCCAGTTTGAGATTTTGTTCTTTAGGATTTAGGATCTTTTGTCCTTTGCGACTTCATCCCTTCAGCCTTTCGACACTTCAACCCTTCGTGACTTCAGCTCTTTGGCCTTTCGACACTTCAGCCCTTAGGACTTCAGAACTTTGTCCTTTGTGACTTCGGCCCTTCAGGACTTCAACTTTTGGGACTTAGGTTATTAGCTGGTGTTGAAACTCCCAAAGAAAAACTCCCAGGGTGACGTAACTTGTTGACATGACACGGGCCAAGTGGCTACCACTTGTCACTCAGATTCGTCATTTACACGTACCTGAATTGTCGATTAAATCTTGACACTTGTCATTATCTGATTGTGCCATGTGTCCTTACTTATGTGTTCTTCCACTTGTCCTTACTGATGTGGTCTTCCACATGTCTTTTCTAATGTGGTTTGCCACATGTCCTTATTGACATGGTCTGCTAACATATATCTCCTTGATCTAACGGTCATAATAGTATGCAAAATGTATCTCAGATCGACGGGTGAGAGTTACTTCGGATTTTCGACTTTCGGATATTTGAATTCTGAGCCCTTTTTCTCAGACCTATCTTACATGTGACCTTAGGCTATGACCCGAGGCTCAACTCCTGAGTGCTTTGCAATTTCACGTTTCACGAAATTCTACTGCGAGTCACCTCGATTTTCCCAACTCGCGAAACTCTGAACTTTGTCGTGTCAGAGCAATGGTCCACAACCTTCTTCCAGCCAACGACTGTGATCTCCTTCGCGAACTCGGACTTTGCAACTTCGCATTTCATCTCTTGTCCAATTAACAGACTAGATCAGTCTGTGATCCGACGGTCCATATTTCATCAGGACTTTGCATTTCGTGATGTGAGAGGTTGGAGCACCTCCTTTCTTCGATTCCTGATTTTCCAATATTCGCTTATGTCATATCGACAGTCCATGATCCTCCACGATCCAACGGTCTAGATTTCATTGGGATTTTTCATTCCGCGATGTCAGAGGTTAGAGCACCTCCTTTCTTCGATTCCTGATTTTCTGATATTCTCTTACTTCAGATCAACAGTCCACGACCCTCCACGATCCAACGGTCTAGATTTCATTAAGATTTCGCATTTTGCGACTTCGTGCTTTGCGATGTCTGCGGACTGCTCGACGCAGTTCTCTCGATTCGTGATTCTGCTCGATTCGTGATTCTGTGAATTTGTTTATCTGCTGCCATGTGTCCTTCCCAACACCAACAGCTAGGATTTCCTCATGATTTCAAACTTTGTGAGTTTTCGTTTCTCTTGTGCACTTCCAAAAGGTTAAGGGGCATGCACCTTATCTCTAGATTCAATGACTGTTGATCCACATGCTTGCGCATCCGATGGTCACGACTTAATCTGGTCATTGACCAATCCTCCAACGATCCTTCTCTTGTAACTCCAAGATCTAACGGTCCTAGTTTGTCCCGTAATGATAATTGACGACTTCTGTGCATCATTTCTTCTTAGCCTCCTATGTGTCATCTCTTCTGAGAATTTTGGGTTTATACTTGGTTTCCAGCTGAACCAAGGATATATGCATGCTTTGATCTTGTGTGATCTAGTACACTTCCTCTCTTGAGCTTTGATCTCTGCATATTGTCTGACATTTTCATTCTTTGCATACTTTCAATGCACTTTTCCTTCTGAGCTTTGATCTCTGCATACTATTTGACATTCTATGCTAACTGTTATACTGTTGACATCAATGACAATTTCATCTATAATAAATCAACAATGACAATTCGTCATAACAACTTATCATCATATCATAATGATATCAATTGTTGACATCAATGATAACATATCAATGACAATGTCCAACAGTGTCTATCGGGAATTTTGACAAATATACTGCAAGCTACATCATATCAACACAACAACGTCAAAGAAAAATGAATCTCGGCATTCAGAACTTCCTCCGTATATTTTTGGGCCTGTATCAATGGAATCGACTGGCCTTGTGAGTGCCAACATGTGGATTTCCTGCTGTGAGGCATTAATCCCTATTGTATGTAAATGTGTTAACGCATCTTATATGCTATAATTTTTTTTTCTGAAATTTGGTGATGAATGGTTGGATCTACAGATTTGAGTGGCTAAGTTTGTATAATCCGAATGTCCCAAGGGTTTTTCAGCACGCTGAATCCATTTATGCATTCAGAAAAACAATTTAAACAACAGAAAATATAGATTTTGTCCAAATTTAAATCGCCAGATTCCGACCAATTTTTGCCCAAAACCCAAAAGGTAGAACGTTTAACCAACGCACAATTTTTTTAAACACAGTTACGCATAAACGTACGTACAAATATAGACCGTGATTCCGCACCTCACGAAACGTTAGAGCACCTGGTTCTCTCTGCATTTCAAGGACATTTTTAATATATTCGCCCGTTCAATTAATATTCAACAACAATAATGCTGTCGACAAAGAGAGGATAGGATAGGTCGCGACAATGAATAATTATTGAAACGACAATAATATTGCTGTGAACAAAGACTGGATGGGATGAGTTGCGACAATGAATATTTATGGACAGCCTTCACAGTTTGAATTGCTATGCACTAATTGCATATTCATTTCCATCTGTACGTCCATGTTTCCCACGATAAAGAGCGCATGTATCAACGGTCAACAGATGGCGAAGGGTTGAGTAACAATGGGTTTGAGCGTGAGGTCCCCTCACTCACTCATCTCTACCGGGTCACATCCGTGTATAATGCGCTCATGGCCGGACCTTTCGTTCCAAACCTGGATCATGGATTCACTCGAAATGATAAGTAAGGGAAGTCAAGCGATGTGGAAGTGTATGAGACTCGGGTTACTCGGCCTTACGATGATATACGCCCTTTAATGACCATCAATGACCTGAACGGCTCTGTCCTTGCCGGCATTATGTTTGAGTATGGGACGATGCCACTAAATTCGGGGGTAAGATCATGCCTTAGTTGGTTCTTTTTATCAGTGTTACTGATTCTGCTCAAGTTTGGAGGGGTTTTTATTATTGGGTCTGGTTTCTAATGGCACCTAGAAAATGAAAAAGTTGAGCCACGACTTGGTATCTATATTCATGTAATCAAGCAAGTCACATTCATGACCTCCCAAACTTTGGGGGAGATAATAGATCTCATGTGTTCATGACCATTTCAACTAACCCTTAGGGATTATTAAAATTAATTAGCATATATATTTACTTATAAATATATTAATGCAATAATTTTTTAGTGGAAACAAAAAAATTAATTATTTATACCCTACACATTGTGGCAACTAAGGTTTTGACTTACTTGCTTGAGGAGAAATCTCCCCCATCTCCTCATGGTAGATCAATCCCTAATGGAATATTCTCATGTCTCCTTGCACCCTCCTTTATTATATTCCTCTTTACTTTTGCCATCATTGTGCCCTCAATTCTCTATCATGGTGGAAATGGCCTCTTTAGTTCTTGCAAGTTCCACGCCCTCTCTTTTTTCTTTAGGTATTTCAAGGAGTGAGGTGGTTAAGTTTAGTTTCATCATTGCTTTAGTAGTGGGTTATCTCAAGGATCTTATTAATGAGAATCACAACTTCATGCCCCTCTCTTCTCTTCTAGAATTAGTAGGAGTGACCTTCTATGATATTGTGAAGAATGGTGTAAAATACAATTCTTCATTGAAAAGTTTCATGGTTCATGATGCTCAAGCCTTATCTATTCTTGTTGTCCAAGATGTTGTAGATTAAGAGATCTTTTATAGCTTAAATGGTCTAGTCTATCACTTCAATGGCCTTTAGTCTCACTTAGTGTATCTGCACAAATGGATCCTGAGCCTTTGGAAGCCTAAAATGAAACATGAGGCCTTTATTTACATCTATGAAAAGGGTTTTCTCATTGTTAAGTTTGATCTAGTAGAAGATAGGAATTTGATTTTAAATTGTGGGCTCTAGTTATAAGGTAACTTGGATTTATATACGAGACATTGAACTCCTCCTTTTGACCAAATTATTTATTCTCTCTCTTCAACATTAGTGTGAGTTAGACATTTGAATCATCCCCTACATTTTTTAGGGCTTAGTGTCTCTTTGATCCATTGGAAAATCCTTTGGAAGCTATTATTATAGAATTCTAGAAATGAAAAATTGAAGCATCATAACATATTCCTGAATACTTATGGAAATGAATTTTAACTAAGGATTTTTTATATAAAACAATTTCATAGACAAAATCTACTCATGGACACAAATGTTGGACTATTAGCAAATCATTTTCTACTATAGATTTTTTTATGAAACATAACATATTATATCCCAATACCCCAAATCCTCTAAAATAAGAGGTGCTAGGAAGTCTTAGAATACACCCATGTCGTGGGTTGGTGGACAGGAAAAACATTAGTTGATCAACAAGGAAGATCCCCCACACTTGAACCCTTCCAAACCCCTCGAAAGAGACACCATTTTTTTTTGAGGAAGTTAATGATCCTCTTCCTAAAGAGAAACCCTCTTTTGTAAGAGGAATTATCTCCACATAATTTGGAAGAGTTATCCTCCCGAAAGAGGAATCTACTCTACCACTAGGCCTAAATTTGAAAGATCATATTGTAGTGACCTAGATCATCCCTCAACCTAAAGTGAGTGGGGTAGATCAAGTTGAGAAAGGTGAGCCAATATTAAACCTAGAACCATGAGAACAAGGCAAGAAGGAAGAATGTATTACAATAGTAAAGAAAAATAAATTCACTCTAGCGACACAACCAATGGTGTCAATAAGAAAAAATCGTATTCCAATAACCATGTATTGTTGTGCATCCCATTGTGTAATCAATTTGTTAGAATTTATCTCGTTCTCAAGAATATGAAATAATGTAGAAATGTAGGAGAAAGATTTGGCTAATATCCTCCTAGGATTGTGATGGCATAAGGAATGACTTAATGTCATGATTATCATCTTCAATTTTTTTGTTATGAAGTTGTTTGGTGAGGCTATAGCCACTTTTAATAAAATTTATAATTGTTTCAGTGATATGTGTGTAATATAAATCTCAATTGATGCTAATTGTTATATGTGTATATTAATGTATATTAATATTTTTAAATATGTAATAAATTAATAACCCATATCTATTATTTGTTATGTGTTTACTTAAATTTCAATATATGATAAATATTGATATAAATATATGGTATTTGATAAATATTGATATAAATATATGGTATTTATAAATACATAGTAAAGTAAAACAATCTATACAATAAAAAATTTATGTTACATAAACACATTATGTCACATTGTGACATTCAAAAAAGAAAAAAAAGGGAGTTACCTCACATTATAACGTTCAAGATGTAATAAAAGGGGGTTATGTTATGACCCAAAGGGGGAATATATAGGGTTTAATGTGTTGATTCTAAGAGGGGGTCAATTAGTATCAAATATAATTTAGCACTTTTTAAATTTTAACTTTTCAATCAAATAAATGCATCCCAATATACAATAAAGAGCAAAAAAAGAAATACACACTACACAACAAATTTACGTGGAAATCCACATATTGTTTTTCTTATACAATAAAAATTTTACATTCAAAGAAATTTTACATTCAAAGGAAGCTACATCTTCCAAGATTCTCCAACACCAACTAGAAGGAGGCACCAACCCCCTAGTTTACAGGATCCAACATGAAGGAAGCTACATCTCCCTAAATTCTCTAGCTCCAACTAGAAGGAGGCTCCAACCACCTTTCCTTGCCCCTTCCTTCCACCCTTAAATATATAACATAATCAACATGTCACTGTTAGCATCACTAATACTGATACATCATTGTAATCAAAATTGGTTTCACCCCAATAACCACATAAATCTTGTGCCAATATTTCCAAGAATATGCCTCAAATAATGTGCCAAAATCTACAAGATATGCCTTAAATCACATGCCAAAATATCCAATATATGCCTCAAATCATATAAAAAGACATACCTTTAATCATGTGGAAACCCTAATGCACAAGATCTTATATCATCAAACCTTCCTCAACTTTGACATCAAAATAAGAGCACCTTATTCAAACCCTTTCTCAACTTCACGAGACTAGATTGGGAAACACACAGGGTCCTCACATGACAAGTCTTGGACAACCTACAGGGGTCCTCACTAGACGCCTTACACTTGAATTGCGGGGGCCTTTTGAGACACTCTACACTTGACCGATGGGGGTGAGCTCATATAGGGTTTCCCAAAAACCATTCACGCATATCCAACTCCGAGGACTACCTCCTTCGTATGACTCTGCTACCACACTTGCACTAAGAGATCACAATATTCCATGAAAAAATTGAGAGGTTATTAATTTGTATTTATACCCTTCCAAGTGCCTCCTTTACTTGAATTTAGGGCCAACCTATAAATTCTCGTTTGCAACGATTTTAGGGGAAAATTTACATGATCATTTTTAAAAAGGGCATATCTCCTCAACCATGAAGAATCATGTTTCATGCCACCTACAGTTGGAAACACCTCTATGAGGACTATAAATCCATACAGGTGATGTATGAATTTGAAAGTTCCTTCATATTAATTTTATTCAAACAACTACATGGATTCTTGACCATACCTCAAGGGATTCTTGTGGGTTTTTTCAAAGCATCTTCCCGTGAGGGCCATGGTTAAATATATGCCATAAGGGGACAACTTTGGATACTCCTTCAAGTAATATCTTAAGATTTTTCATGTTGATTAATGAATTTGACATTAATGACAACACTGTTAAACAATCTCCCCCTTTGTTAATGCAAGAGAATCTCCTTCAAAGACGACATCGCACACATGGAGGCAGTCAGAGGACATTTCAACAATGCCATAAATTCAAATCGGGCATTAACTCAGAATTTAATTGAGTTGTTGAGATATTTTTGTAAGAGAAATTTTAAAACTGTAACTTGCTTAAAATGTCTCTAAGGACTGTAAGAGATCGCAGGCATGGAGTGTTGACTCTGCATGATAGTAATTAGCATTTAATGTAATAGGACTGAATAGGTGTTAGTTTTAAAATGTTGAAATGATGGTTTTCAGAAGAGGACAAGAGAGCTCGTGGAGTGAGTCCTTAGATATTTTTTCCTTATCATATTGTAAGAGGGGTAGGTAGAAGCAGAGAGCATAGAGCAGGATGGATGAGTGACTGTAGGAGAGATCAGTAGAGAAGAAACACTATGTAACTTTCATTTTATGAATGAATAGAATAAACAAAAATTGTTCAAAATATGTTGGAGTTGTGTTCATCTTGAGTATGATTAATGAATGTTATTATGTATTTTGTGATAATTAAAGTTCATTTCTCACGCATGAATGGCAGAGAGGTTTATTGTATGAATCGGTAATGAAACTGGACGATTTTCAATTATTTTTGTTGAACTTGTATGCAAGGTGTGCATCCCAAGAACACAAGGTGTGCATTGAATGAATCTCAGAACGATTTAGGAAGGGGGGATCAGAAAGAACAAGGGAAGATTGAGATTCTAGGTGCAAGGAGTGCATAATGCCAAGAAATGTATAAGTTTCGAAGGAGTAGTGCAGAGGAACGCCAGGTGGGCGAAAGGCATTTTATTGTTTCAAAAAAATTCTTCGAATCTGATTTATTCGAGATCCTTGTATGCAAGGCATGCGTAGAAGGTTGAGTATTCAAGAGGGATGAAGTTCAGGAAGGAGAGTGTTCTCATGCATAGATTTTCTGCAAAAAATAATTGGAGATTTAAGTCCTTGAGACTTAGAAAATCTCCCAAGTCTAGAATGAGTGTAAGCTTAGGAGGGAGAGTACAATAGTCATCAAATCTAAGCGCAGGAAGCCGTTAGAAGTCGGATCCAGAAGATCATGCTAGAGGATAGGTCTGGACTGTCAAATCCAGCATGGAGGGTCGATAACTGTCAGATCTGTGGAAGTAGCGCAAACTTTAGCGCTTGTACTCAAAGGAGGATTCCAACATTTTGGGATCTGGGGATTCAATAGAGAAGGAGTCACGAGACTTGGAATCCATACCCATGAAATTGTGAAACGATCGATGCCATCAATTGAGGGAGACGCAGGACCATCTGATCTAGACAGGAGAAGGATCGAGATTCAGGTTTTAGGGGATTCGAGTGTTGGGGTATGTGACACCCACACTCCCGATATCATGAAATGCAATATGCCTTCGTGGAATAAGCCCGTGGTCATGCCAGTATTCATATGGGAGAAATTCAAGGAAGGAGTTCACTGTGGAGCTAGACTACGAACTGGGGTTCGAAGTTTCAAGGGTTTGGGAAGTAAGAGGTGGTTTTTCTCATGGGAGTCCTGAACTACCGAAATGCGAAGCGCTCTTTGGGTAAGGCTTGTGGTCACCGCCGTGATCATGTGAGAGTGAAGCGTGCCTAGGCGCACAAGCGGGTTCCAAAGCTAGGACCCGTGGACAAGTTTATTTCAGGTCCCAACAGAGACCAAGGAGTTGTTCCATCTCAATGAAGGATAACAATCCAGTGACCGGGAGGTCGACCAAACCTACTGAGGTAGTGGGGCTACATCATTTTTCATTGATGGAAACATTCATACTCCCCCTGTCACCATGCTCCTTATATTTCTCTCCCCCTTTGACATCAATGGAAAAGGGTAACTCTTCTCTTTGGGGCTACTCCTACTGAAATCATGGAGCTTAGTATTAATTCACCTTCCTTTTATTTCTTCGTATCCTTTCATTCCTTGTTATATTCCTTGGATATATTTTGTGTGATTTCAATCCTCTTTCTTTCCTTTTTGTCTAGGATGTATATGTTATTTGGTCTTCTTCTTGTTGTTGCAACCAACCTTCCTAATTCTTCTTCTCTAATTTCACATATTTGGGAATAAACTTAAGATTATATCCCTAATCACATATTTTACCTACATTATGTAGATTATGCTTCAAATATTCAACCAATAAGACATTTTCTATGTTTACATTTTCAGTTCCAAGACTCACTACACCCTTTGAACCAAGTAGTTTGATAGAGGAGTCATTTCCAAATGCAACACTACCATTTTTTCTTTTGTTTACGCTGATGAATTTGTTTTTGTCTCTATTCATGTTTGTTGAGCACCTACTATCTATGTACCATTCATCTTCTTTATTTTCAACAAGCAATGCTAATCGCCACTCTTCCTTGTTTGGATTCTCTTTCCTTTTCCATACTCTAGTTGGTTCTATAATAGGATCATCTTCTTTCATATCCTTGCAATGTTTTTCTTTGTGAATGTTACACATCAAAATTAATCACTTCGATGATGTCTCATTGTCATTATCGCAAGTGTCACAATTGTCGCACTTTTGTCAGAAGTGTCACAGAAATCATATTGTCATCTCACCTATGTTGCAACGTGGACGACATCATAAGAACACTTGAGATATCCTCCAATACTAGTTGAAAGAAGGAAATATGTCATTTGGCGAAGGGTACAAACTTTTACCTTGAGAAATTTCCATCATAAAAGTTTTTTTGGAGATTAGTGCTCCCCCTCCCACTTGCAAGGAGAACTAGCCCTTATTTCCCTCTTAGCAGAGAGAACTAAAACGCTCTGTGGCCCACTTTGAGGGAACACCGAGATGTTGAGAAAATCATGGGACAAATCCCCCTTATCTCTAAA
>CBVK0100184986.1:0-17828 GCA_900067695.1 Picea abies
GTGGGCCCACCTTTGGGCGCTCTCGGTGCTTCGGGGTTCAGGGTTTCGAAATGTACAATGACATAAAACCTTCACCCCTTGAAATTGCGACTGCCGAAAAGCCAACGCAATTGGATCTTGCACCACGCATCCTTTGGATGGATGGCTGCTATTCTTCCCTACATACAATATGGGTGCAATCTATTCACGCTAATCTCGGTGCAACTCTACTATCTGCGATTTCCCGCTGACCGCCAATCTGTTCTTATGAAAGGATCTAGACCATCGACAACATTGGACCATCAATGGTTGTTTTTTTCTAAGGTTTCGATGAACATGGTTATTTCGTTTGTCTTTCAACGTTTTGGTTAAGATATGTTCATCTACTCTTTTATGGTTATATATCTCTTGTTTTAAAATGGTTGTTAGGATACATCTATATATTAATGGGTGGATGATTTCTGTTGAAATTCCCTTGAATTAAGAATCGCTCTGACTTCAATGAATGAAAGATTAGAACTAGCATAATACTATGGGAACTACTCGCTGATAAGTTTTCGACTATTTTAAATATGTATGAGATATTTTGTTTACTAAATTCTATAGGAATGTAGTAAAAGGTAGGCTAGACTCCCACAGGTTAACTATAGTTGTTGTATAAAAATCTTGCTAAGTAATTTAACTGGGAATGAGAATCAAATTGCGGAAATATACAAGCAAATGTAACTGTACTAATAGTTTTTCTACTTCATTATTTATGTTAAGGAACGATTACTAGTTGGGCACACCACATTATCTTCTTGTTCTGTTTTACAATGAATATTTGTAGGAGGATACGAGTCTGGAATAAACTATAAATTACATACGTATATTACGTATTTACATCCATGTGGATTGCCCCTTCAGCTGGGATGAATTATGTTATCATATTTAAAGTTACTGATGTAAATGATTGTATATAATAGGAGCCAACTCTGTATACAGATACATATATAAACATATATACATAAAGATAATCCACACAATTCGCAAGACTCATTCTAAAATTCTAGAGTATGGATATTAATGGATAATAAGGATATCATCAAGGACGGATAAGTCTAACCGGTCATAATTTAAGTTATGTAAGTAAAGGATAAAATGAATTGAATCCTTCAACGCCAATAGAAACTATGGAATGAAAATATTAGAGAAGCGAAAGCTGAATAACTTAAAAAGGGGAAAAACAAAAATTCTGGAACCTCTTAAATGTCTACATGCATCTTGACTAATTTGAATTTCATAACTATGTTAACGAATGATAAATCGTTCCAGCCCTCTATACAGTCGAACATCATTGGAAATAGAGAAAATAACAGATCTATTGCTCACATTGAATTTCTTTGTAAACACAATAATGTATGAGCCATAAAAATATGGGAACATGCTTCTAGAAATCATAAAGTTCTTATGCTCTTCGTTTATCATAAAATATCTAAATTAGAATGAGTAACTAACATATCGACCAAGTCTAGAATTTAATCGTTCTTACATTTCATTATAATATACAGGAGAAGAGTCTGTGTCTTAAACATTAAGGAGTCATCATACAACCAAGTCGAGACCAGGATTCAAAGGTATGTCAAAACCCCACAATTTGTTGTGTAATCATCTCTCACAATGAATATGGGTATAACATTGAATTTGTTTACTAAAACAAAATTAGGACAATATTGTACACCATACAGTAACTGGTATTGGAACCGAGAAAATTCACTATGATAATATGGGATGTTAAGTCTGGAGGAGTCTAAAAGGAAATCGAGTACCATGTATACGGGAGGATGCCCAAAATTTGAGGGTTCAAATGCTCCAATCCTGAAAGGAAACAAGAAAATACTTCATTATTATTTGTCAATGAATAATAGAGTTGTTTATACATGATATACATAATTGAATAACCAAGATAAATTGATTATAAGATAACAAATACAAAATAATATGGATTGTACTTAACTTGGGGCCTTATCACAAGTTGTCTTTCGCTACAAAACCGAAAAAGTCACCCACGAACTGGATGGGAGAAGGGGGCCAAAGTCGATTTGATGGGTACCCTCGCAAAAATCTGGGGCCCCAACATTAGTTTTCATTATACACAGTTCTTAAATCTTAAATACCCAAAAGAAATGCAAAGAAAACTACTAAGGAATAAAATAACCAAGAAATACATGTGACATGTATTCTACTCTTTAGACCCCATACAAGAATCCAATTAGGTTAGCAGATAGAAATTCTTGCCGAAGGGAATTTTTGCCAAAGACTGTAATACTAAACTAAGTATCTTGCCCAATATATTGTATCAAGTCCAAGGCCATTACTCATGAGGCATACAGACTTTCAGATGGTAGCTTACACATGTAGAAGTCGACATGATATAGATAGAAGATGTAACCCTAAGATTATGTCACGAATGAAAATAATAGATTACGATATAATTTACACCTGATAACCTATAAAAGAAAACTACCATCTTAATTGTTACATAATAACTCAAAGGAACATAAAGACTGGTAAACACCCAGATGTGTGACCCGAACAACAACACTCAATGACAACCATAGACACCCTATGAATAAACTACATTACTCAAATACATAAATGTTTGTGAAAATAAATCGTTAAAATCAGAATCCATGGGCATAGTGACAATAAATTTCCTTAGTTGACAGATGAATTTCCTTACCCAGTTAATGAAGACGACCTGATCTCATTCTGCTTCTGCCAAGGTGAAGTTTCTCCTTGGCTCTTACGCCAGAGCGTTTCCTTTCATAGCCATCCTAAAATTCATTACACTAAGTAATCAAGCCAAAGTGGAATTGAATCTAACTAGTTTTTCTAGAAAGGTTAAGAGGGACAATGTTTAATGCTACCGTATCGATCCATGTGACATTCAGGATATGGACAAACCATTATGGGACACGAAGGCAGGAGATAGTCTCGGAAGGGACTCTGCGTAGATGTCCATTAAGGAGCTAGACAAAGGGATCAATGAACCCTGACAGTTACTTCACGGATCCTCGCGCTGAGTTAATGCGAAGGATGCAAGGTGTCACAACAGTATCCTTTAACTAACAAAGTTAAATCTAGTTCATTTTGGTGTGTAATGATTGAATTCATGAGGGAAGTAATCCTTAGACTTCGTGGACTACGACGAGAAAGAGATCACCCTTTTGTTTGTAGCACAACAATGGGCCAAGGGATAAGCTTACAAGATTTTCTGTATGGGCATAACTTTAGACTCATGCCATAATACCAAAACCATACCACGATTGGGACTATCGTCGTCTACCTCGAAGATTCTTAGTTGGTTATGCCAAATGCACTGTTCCTTTTATCTTAATACCAACTGGACAGGGAATCAGAAGAGCACGAACTTTGGAGTTACCATATTGGAATTATTAATACCTCAAGTTTATATTGGTATAAGAGGTCTTTAATAGTATGCTCACGATAATATATATATATATGTGTGTGTGTGCGTGTGTGTGTGTGTGCGCGTGTGCGTGTGCGTGTGTGTGTGTGTATTAGACTGTAATTTTAAAGGAATAAGTATTGTTTTATTGACTATGGTTAAAACCTCCATAATTATAAAGTATAGTTAGGAATTAGATAGACTAGGAATGATAAGGCCATTTCTAGTTGCTCTTACGATTTTCCTTGTAACTTGAATAATTTAGGATCAAAAGCCTAGACATAATGTCTGCTGCTAGAACTTATCATTACATATTGATTTTTGTGAACTGTCAATAAAGAAAGTTTTAAGTTAATTTTTAAAGTAGAGAGTTAATGTTCCTCACAAAAAAAAATTTATGTAAATTTTTGGGTACATTCCGTAGTGCTACTTCCACAATCATTCTATCTAGAAAAGGTAATCGTGCTTTGGGTTCGTTGCATGCCTATGGTTGGGTTAAAAGAATGATATTGGTTATGGTAAAATGAGCACATCGAATATTTTAACAACGGGTACATATAGTATGGGATCCAACCTATTAATTAGGGCAAAAACATATGCATTTTTTGTTAAATTCTAAGTATGATGGTGATTTTAATTTATTCTGTTGAAGTGGATATTTTTGGAAATTATTTATTTCAATACTTAATGGGGCTGGGGTGGCCTCAAACAATGTAGTACGAAGAATTAATCATTGTAACTAGCCTTTGTTGTACAAAATGTACCCTTTCCTAGGTATAGTATAGATTCCTTCATGGACCATTCTTCCTCCATCAGTAACTTGTCTAACCAATCGATACACTTGTCCCATTTTTATACATTATACCTTTAGTCAAATGCACAAAACCTTGACCACCATAGAAAAAAACATCCTATACCTATCCAAACTTACCCAATAGATCCTTGCATTCTTGCAAGACATAACCTGAGGTAGGTCTCTGCTTGTCCAAATCTCATGAATCATAACCACAAACTAATTCACTACAACCACTATAGGTGATACTTCTACTTATGTTTTTTAAGCAGCCACTTCCATGTTGTTCACATAGTTTTTCCATGTGTCTACTGACAACACCAACTTCATGTGAAATGATGACCATTCCCTATCACAATCATCAAACATCCTACTAGCATATAATACTTGAGACATATAACCCTTTTCTTCTTGATCAGTTACAACATAAAACTGAAGAGAACTTACAATGGAAATCCAAAGGGATTTTGTTGGTTTCACATTATTCACATCAAATTTCCTAAGTATCTTCACCTCATACATCTGTTGTGATAACGAATCTTACCATATTTTTGTCTCTGTATATTTCTTGGCCCAATATTTATTTGTACTACTCCCAGATCCTTCATAACAAATTTTCTAACCAATTGAGCCATCCTGTTGATCTCAAACATGCTTGTGCTTGATACAAGCATAAAATTTAACACCAAGATAATAAATATACCATAAACACAATGGATATACTCACTTCTTGTAAAATTTGGCTCAGAATGAAGGAATCAAACATCTTGTAGCATTTTACTTTAATGCTTCATGTCATACAATGATTCTTGAGTTTGCAAATAAATCTTTTGTTGAGATTCTGAACTATCCATTCTGGTTGTTCTAAATACATCCCCTTATCCAAAAAACTCCATGTAAGACAATTTTAACATCTATTTGTACTAACACAACATGAATAAAAATAAGATTTTAACAACTCGTGAGAGAATTTCATGGAAATCAATACCTTAAAAATACCCTTCTGCTACTAGTCATACTTTAGACCTTTCATCCTTTTCTATGTTTGTTTTTATAAAAGGAAACTCATCAAGCACTCCATCTCTATCCAATATGATTTTGTGGGTAGTAGGATCTGACAATATGCATCCCTTAACATCATCACCATATCAAAGATATACCGGTTTGATATGGGTCCTACTTAGAATGATGATAAAAAACATAAGCATCACAATAGAATAACTTCACATTTGAGTAATTACTAGATGACCCGTTCATACCTCTTCTAGAATATTCCATTCTTTTTCAACCGATGGTGATCGAGTTACCAGATAGCACAACTGCTTCTATCCACAGCTATTGTTTCAATTTGGCATTACTGAACATGCCTATTCAAACCCATCTTCCTTGCAATACTTTGCAGGTTCCATGGATATGAATGTACCTTCATCATATATTCTCAAACACTTGATTGACCTGCCAACACATCAATCTTTCTACATACCCAACTTTATAACCTGGACACACTGCTCCACCTCAAACTTTGAATTCTAACAACCTTGACCAATTCCGACCAATCTGACCAAGAAATCGTTCACCGCTTACCTCTGGGCCCATTTAAAATGGAGTTCACCAAGCCTTTTATAGGCTTCATTACATTCAATCCATGGACACAATACCACAGGATACCCAAAATACATGGACCCCAAAAAAAAACAATATTTAACTTAAAAAAAAAGATTTAACTCATCAACTCTTTCATTGAGTCAAGGTTAACCTAACATACATTCCCTCACATATTCAGTCTACCTAAATCTATTTATATAGTTTTCATAGGTAACCTGATAAACTACGGGTATGCATGCCTATCAAGGGATTACAGACGTATGCCCATTTACATGGAATCTATAATTTTTACAACTCCAAATTAAATAATTTTGTTTTTATTATTTCATGGTGAGTCAACCATCAACCTCCTACAACTTCTATGTGAACACATGTGATGAGACAAAACATACAAACAAAACTTCATCAACATTACCTATAATTTAATTTACTTATTTTGTGGGTTGCTCTTAGGATGGTTGTTGTCTTTTCCAACAATCCTTCTTGAGATGCCAATATTTTCCACATAACCAACATTTTTTGTTACCCTTACTATCTTTTGACTTAGACCTAGTTGTACCTTTCTTGTCTTTCCCTCCTTTTTTAGATTGACCTCTGACCACCATTTCTTTTTTTGTTGAGGTTTATTTACTAGATCTTCTCCTCATTTCCTCATAAAACAAAGCTCCCACAACATTGTCATAATCAATGGCATCTATTGAGATAAACTACATAGTTGAGACCAGATGATCCAAAGACTCAGGAAATGAACACAATATCATAATCGCCTTGTTCTCATCTTCATATGTTACGTCCATACTAGATAATTGATAAATCAAAGAATTGAAAACATTTAGTTGATCAAGAGTCTTTGTACCTTCTTTCATATACAAGTTGTACAACTATCTATTCAAGAAGATTTTGTTAGTCAAGAACTTTGTCATATACAAACTCTTTAGTGTGTTCCACAAACTTATTGGTGTCTCCACTTCAACGATGTTAACCAACAGTTCATCTTCCAGACACAAATAAATGATACCAAGGGATCTTGCATACAAATATTCCCAGTCTTCATTTATCATGCTTGTCAGTTTCTTTGTCTTTCTAGCCAATGGATTTTGCAATCCTTGTTGCACAGGTATATCCTGAATCTTGATCTTCCATAGCGCAAAGCTATTAATACCACTGAATTTCTCCACCTAAAACTTAGAACTCTGAACTTTTTCCATTAGCACAAAAAATTCAAAAACCCTTGCTTATAAAAGAAATCCTTTATATGAAGAAATAAATTTATAGTTCAAGGTTGCATTGAAAACTAATGATTAAAATGTTTTAAAAATATTTAATAAATATTTTATACCTTAATAAAACCTTTTACCCAAAACCAAAAAGTTCAACAACAGTGTCATAATCAATGGAATTTGTTGAGCTAAACCACTTAGTTGAGACCAGATGATCCCAAGACTCGGGAAATGAACACAGTAGCATAACAACCTTGTTCTCATTTTCATATGTTACGTCCATACTAGATAATTGACAAATCATAGTATCGAAAACATTCAATTCATCAAAAATTTTCATACCTCCTTTCATCTGCAAGTTGTACAACCATCTCTTCATGAAGATTTTGCTCATCAAGGACTTTGTCATATACAGAATATCTAGTCTATTCCACAAACCTATTTTTGTCTCCTCTTGAGTGATGTTAAAAATCACTTCATCTTCCAGACACAAATGAATGGTATTGAGGGATCTTGCATCTAGATCTTCCTAATCCTTGTTTATCATGCTCGTCAATTTCTTTTTCTTTCCAGCTATTTCCTTTTGCAATCCTTGTTGCACGAGTAGATCCTACATCTTGAGCTTCCATACCGCAAATCTATTCTTACCGCTGAATTTTTTCACCTCAAACTTAGAAATCTGCACTTTTTCCATTAGCACAAAAAAATACCCAAACCACTACTTATAAAATCAAGACTTTATATGAATAAATAACCGTATAGTTAAAGGTTGAAACAAAAACTAATGATTAAAAGGTTTTAGAAATATTTAATGAATATTCTATACCTTAATAAAACCTTTTACCCAAAACCACAAAAGGTCAACAACAATGTCATAATCAATGGCATTTTTTGAGATAAACCACATAGTTGAGACCAAATGATCCCAGGACTAAGGAAATCAACACAGTAGCGTAATTGTCTTATTCACATCTTCATATGTTACATCCATACTAGATAATTGACAGATCAGAGTATTGACAACATTCAATTGATCAACAATTTCCGTACCTTCTTTCATGTGGAAGTTGTACAACTGTCTATTCAATAAGATTTTGTTTGTCAAGGAATTTGTCATTACACACTGTCTAGTCCGTTCCACAAACCTATTGTTCTCTCCTCTTCATCGATAAAAAATACTTCATTTTCCAGACACAAGATAATGGCACTGATTTTACACATTATTTTCATCATCCCTATGACCGTTAATGATGTAAACCTGTATGTTGCCTTCAGAGAGTTTAGTGGCCCGAATTCCCGAAAAAAGAAGGGAGAAGAACTTTTCCTGAGACAAGAAGTTGTGTTTTCCTGTGTAAAAACCCTATTTTGGAGGATTTTCGCAGGTTGCTATATACACAGGGTGAAGAAATGCCTGCTTTACACACCTTTCTCTATATATGGGTTGGGGAATTTCCGTAGGTTTCTCTATATCTAGGGTACGATGGCCTCCGTACATGGGAAACAAAATAATTTTCTTGATGATTCTAGAAGGAGAAGCTTCTATGGTGAGGTGGCCTCCGAATGGTTTGGATCTTACTCACTTTCATGATTTAGTGGGATCATCCTAACCTCCTCACCTTATCCTCTTCAGCTTATAAAAGGAGAGGAGCTATCATGGAGAAATTTTTCTTGGATTTAGCTGGATTTGGCTTAATATTGTTAGCCTAGATATAATGGGTTTGAGCTTTTCTTTGTCAAGATAGATTGTGAGTAGATATCAGATCTATGGTCTGAGAACCCTTGTACCAAGAAGTGTGTGGGAAGCAAGGAACCTAACAACATCAAGGCATTTGGTTGTATCTTTCTTCCACATTATTTAATACAGTGACATGTTTCTTTCCCATAAAATCATTCTCATTTTATTGCATGACTCCTTGATCAAACACATAGGTTGTCAATTAATGTATTATTGTTTCTTTCACTTTGGTTGGTTTGTGTCATTGCAGATGTAATTTCACAGGAGCACCGAAGCAAAGCAGGAACAACAAAGATATAAGGAAGCGATCTCAAAGGTAAGTCATCAATTCCTTCTTTGGTGGTAATATCGATGAATATAACTTAGGGAAAACACCATGTCCTATCATGTTTTGTTCTAGATCTAGGTGGATCTAGGGAGATTAGTTTATTTCTTCATTTACCGATTTACCCTATAACAAAATTGGCGACTCCACCGGGGAACATATTGTTTTCCTAGTTTGTCTTGCTTTCTTGATTTGATTGCTTGGTTTCTATTTTCTGAGCCACTGGGAGATCCATATTGACTCTCTGAATGTTAAAATTCACCTGAAAATCTTCTTAATTTTTATTTTTTTCCATGTTTCTTTGATTTTCACACCCTCCTTTGAGGAAGAGTGTGGCGATCAAGGATTTCTGCACCCTACCTTTTTAGACCAGTGCGATGATCAAGGAGTTCCACACCATACCTTTTTAGACCAGTGTGGAAACTCTGTACCCTACCCATTTCTTGCCTAGGGCGATCAAGGATTTCCTCACTGTAATAGTCTTCCAGGCTACAGATATTGTGAAAAAATTGTTTTTTAGTGGTTTTCCCTACCCAGATCTATGATGTGGTTCTAGGGTGATTTGTTGGGTCTGATTACAGTGTTCCTGACAAAATTTGAATCCTCTTTAAGCCATATTTTTTCTTTTTTTTCTTTTGAAAGATTTGATCTCTTTCTTTGAGTGTCTTTCTGTTACTGAGCATTGTTTTTTCTTTAGAATTGTTTGGTGAAATAACTTCTTTTGTTTTTATTGAATAGTTCGTGTTAAAAGAGAAAAAAATTTGGGTTGTTTTGTTTTATATAGATTTGCTATTTCGTTTGGGTATCTTTAAAAAAAAAAGTTTTAATTCTCTTGCTTTGCATTGGTTTGGGGACATCTTTACATTTGAAGTAGTGAAATTGCATGATTTTTGGTCTTAAATTCTTAGTATATTAGTGTACAGTCTATTTGTCTCATTTCTTGAAAATCTTGATATTGATGAGTTTAGTAAAATTTTGAGACATTGTACATTTGGGAATGATAAATTTTTTCTCCTTCTTGTAGCATAGCTTTCATCGAAATGAAAAGATTGCATCTTCATCTCTTTTCATAAATTTTGAGTTGGTCAAAACACCATATTATCCACGCCATTTTCCTCTTGAGTAACANNAATTGATTAGACATTTTTATATTTTCTAGTAGAAAACCTACATTAGATTAGTTGTAGGGCTTTGGAATAGGTGTGAAAAATAAATTTCCAAAGATGCAAACAAACATAGAATCTTTCGTTAGGGAGCGGTGAAATCCACTTATTACATTTTGTCCTCGGAAGACCTTCTAACAAAAGGGTCAATCATGAGGTTGCATTGCGAATGGTAGAGTTACTCACCTAATTTGTTGGTCTTGGTGTAGAGATTGCACATATTATGGGGGTCGCTTGAAGGTATACCCACAATGATGCATGGAATCCTTTCAAGTGGATTTCGGGTTAGATAAATTGTCTTTGCGTGTGGATCAGACTGTCGATTGTTTCCCTAGGCATCCCTATAGTAATTGGTAACCTTAGTGGCCTATCACTCTAGGGTCTCTACACAAGGTGAATGTGAAGGCGCAAGTCTTCATGGTATCTGGAATCGACATTGGCCAAACTCACTCGGACTCCTTGGAGGGTATACCCACGATTATGTGTGGGATATTTCACCATGGTGTAAGTCCGTTAAGAAGGTCCTCAACGTAACTTTTCCACCCACTCTATCTCAGCCCCTTCTTATATTGTTTTTGTGACGTTGGTTTTCATCACCAACTAGTTTGTTCATTGTGAGAAGGATTTGTTTCCTTGTTTGCTTCCTAGATTTTTACCATGTGTTGTTTGTTTTCCCTAGCAGACTCTAGGTTGAATCTTTATTTAATGTCTTTTGTTCTCGAAACGACCAATGAAGAAACCCATTTTCCAAGAGAATTTGTTTTTTTCCTTCATATGGAAACATTGGTCCTCCTCACATTGCTACTTTGAGCCTTCCACATCTCACAATTGGATTACTAGTATGGTTGTTTTCCACTCAGGTAATCTCGAATGCAGGTAGTGCTTCTGTTGTAAGCACTTCCCCCCAATAACATCAAACTCATGTTGATCCTTCACCTTCTTCTCCAATAATATCTTCTTCACATTCTCCACTTGCAAGGTCTTCTTCCATTTCATCTTCTTCTTCAAGTGAAAGATCGGAAGCTAGTAACTCAGTGTATAAGAAGAAGAAGAAAAGGAAGAATAATAAGAAGAAAAATAAGCAAGGATATGAAATTACAACCACTATCGGATGTGTTGGAAAGAAACCAGTTACTATTGATCATGATGGGAGTGTTAATGATGTCAAGATCACCCAAACAACCCGTAAACCTAGGTACCCTTGCAAGATTTGTAAGGGTAGCCATATTCTTAAGGATTTACATGGTCTATCCAAGGTTATAGAAGCATGGTATACATTCCCTCGCCAACCAATGTTGTCAAACTCTGAACAACATGTTGATGAACTCCCATCAACTAGTCAAAATACCCTTGGGAAGAAGAAAAGTAGAGTCAAGTTTCCTTGTAGGTTATGTAGAGGGAGTCATCAAACTCACCTTTTCCCTCGTATGGAAAAAGCCTCAAAATTACTGGAAGACATGACTATTTCTTCACCTTAACTTCCAACAACTTATCACAGGCTTACTTTCGACCCACCGGTAATTGATGGAATGACAAATCTGACCCATTCATTGGTAAATCTGGTTGATTATGTAATCAATCTAGCCACGTCCTTAGTTGAACCAGTTCACAAAGTGGTTGATTCGATCCCATCCTCAATCAATCCAACTCTCCTGCCAGAGAGTACAACCCCTGTCTCTTATACACATCTCTGATGGCCCTGCCAGAGAGTACAACCCAAGTGGTCGATCTGATCCCATCCTTGGTTGATCCCACTCTCCCATTAGAGAGTGAAACCCAATCGGTCGATCTCTTTCCACCCGTCGACCCTATTCTCCCCTTGGAGAATGAAACCTAAGTGGTCAATTTGATCTCGCCATCAGTCGATCCTACTCTCCTGCTCGAGAGTAAGCCCGATACTTCCCATGTGTTTCTCATTGATACAAAAGCTATTGTGTTGGGGGGCATTCCTCCTTCTCCCATGGAACCTCCTCCAAGTAATGAGACCATCATTTTTAATTGGGCTTTTCTAACTGGACCTTGTCTTCCCTCTCACATTATTTTCCAAATTACAGTACAGGTTTGTGGTTGGGACATTCCTCAGATGCTGATAGATGGACATGTGTCAGTTAGTATTTTGTCCTCTATTTCTTGGAAAGCTTTGGGTTGTCCTCATCTTGCACTGGTTATGTAGAATCTGTTAGCTTTTAAGAGAAGAATCGGTCAACCTTTAGGGACCCTTCCTTAGTTTCCTGTAACTTTGGGAGGGAAAAATTTCTTTATTGATGTCATGGTCATCCAAGACCCCTTGGATTTCGCTTTACTCCTTGGGTGGGATCATGTCTATGCCATGAAATATATTGTGTCCACTCTTTTTCATGTGATATCTTTACCTCATGATGGAATAATTGTGACTATTGGTCAACTTTCATTCATCGGTCCTGACTGGATTACCTCCCTAAGTGGTTCTTATATGTAGATAGTATTTCCCCTGCCACATGTTAATTATGCGGCATTGTCTCCCATGACTTCAGCTTCTGATGATTTAGATCCAGTGGTTGACATGGTGATCTCTTTAATTGGGATTTTTGAGCCTAATCTCTTTACCCCTATCCCGACCCTCGACATCTGTTCCTTCCAAGTGTGTTTCTTCCATTGAGTGAATATCTCTTGGAGTCCATGATCAAGTTTTGTCCCTTGACATGGTGTCATTCTAGAGCATTGTCTTCTTGGAATCCATGATCAAGAAGAGAGATTTGAGCATGGTTTTCTAATTTCAAGCTCATTAAAAATTGAAACCAACTTTGACCATGGTTTTCTTCTTTAAAGATCATTAAAAATTGAAACCAAATGTGAGGATAGTTTTCTCATCTCTGTATCAACCTTGTTAAAAAATGAAACAAAGATTACAAGAATGGTTCATGTTTCTGTGTCAAATTCGTTAAAAAATGAAACAATGGTCTAGGGATTGAACCTAGATTCTCAAGCATAGTTCTTACCCTGTGTCAACCTCGTTAAAAAATGAAACAACTTCCCCCTCTTTGTTTGAGTCAAGTCCTTTGTCTAGTATTTGAAGCTTCTTTTCCTCCTCCTATTCCGTTGGCCAAATCGAATCTCGGGGGGAAATGCTTTCAACCAATGGACTTCATGTTGAAGTTAAATTCACTAGTTTCTTAAGTTGGGGGATAAGTACCAACCATCTCTATGTTATGCATTGGGAAGTTCCAAGCATAGTTTCCCATGGATCAAGCTTGTGTAAAAATAAAATCTATTCAAAGCATGTTTTTTTTCGTTTTAAAGATTGCGTAAAAATGAAAACAATCCCGAGATTAGTTTTTGTTCTTTCTCATGATCGTAAATACATGAGAATAAGTTACCTAGCTTAGTCTTTGTTCTTTCTCATTCTCGTAAATATGTGAGAATGTAACCAAGTATACTTTTATCACTTTTTCGGACTCGTAAAGGTTATATGAAAAAGGAACCCCCTAGAGTTCCCTTTAAGCTCTTTTCAGACTCTCTAAACATGAAAAGATTTATGAGTGATCTTGTTATTTTCATGCTCATTAAAGTATTAGAAAGAGTGTTTATTGAGTGATAGTTTATATCTTTTTTGGTCTCATCAGACTATCTTATGAAAAAGGAACTAAGAGAGTATCTTTAAGTGTTTTTCAGACTCTCTCAACATGAAAAAACCCTGAGTTTTCTTTCCTTACACTCGTTAAAAAAACATCAAAAGAGTCGTATGGGACTGAACCACTCCTTCTTAGTGTTCGTTAAATATACTCCGATGGAATCATCCAAAGGATGAGCTTACAGTTCAATCATATGCTATCCTCCTCAAGATTTTGTAAAAATAAAGAGGTACTCGATAGAAATGGTGGGCAAAAAATTGGGAAAGAAATGAGTCTAAACTTCTATTCCATGGAAGATTCACCTTTGGACATGACACCCTTCCACTTGCTTTGTGTCTAGGTTGAAAAATCTGCTCGTCTCTTGGTCATACTACTTTATAAGATTACAAATTGGTTTGTGATCCTTTTTGTTGAGTCTGTGCTTCCAAGATAGTTGTCATGTCGCTAATATGTTCAAAGAAAAGTTCAACCCGAAAAGCCTTCTTTTGTGTCGGCCATTTCTGTAGTCCTTGGGCCTTCTATTGCATCGACCATTTCTGCAATCCTTGAGCCTTCTATTGCGTTGACCATTCATGATTCAGTCACGAGTCACTGGTTACTCTGATGTACTTCAAATCTTGTTACTTGTTTCGTACCATTGATGGGGGATGCATTAAGGCCCTCCTGTGACGAGTCTTTTCCTATCGACTTCAACTCATTATCCAGAAATTAGACTTAGAAACTAATTAGTACCTTGTGTTGGCAGCCAATTCTATTTTTTCCATTACTTTATAAGCTGCCTACACCTTTTATCTCCTGAATGTCAAGGTATCGTCGCATTTTGCAAAGAGACGATGTTTTCATTTCATACGACATTTGAAAATTGGTTTCAATTTAGTTTTCACGACTAAAAGCGTGAAAACTCCTCCATCGTTATTTGGATTGTCATTATCTGTTCATTGATATTCTGATCGGTACTTACCTTTGGTTTATTTTTCGAACTTTGTCCATTTACCTACTTTACTTTGATTGCACAGCTTGATTTTTATTTAATTGATGAGGCATTGAGCATGTTAATCTATGAATTATGTTTGATTATATAGGGGCCATGGTTGATTTTGTTTTATGTAATGTGACCCTTACTTTCATAAGCTCTTGGCTTATTGATTTCATAAAGTCATTTAGTCACAATGTTTTACAAATTTTGATTATACATTATGCGACAAACGCATGGGCAATATATGAGTTTCGATTTCATGTTGAATGGAAATGGTTTGAGGTTATGAAATTGCACATTGGTTGAACTTTTGGCTTTGATTTAATGGTTCGAAATATTCCATTGATGCGTATTAACTTTGGGTTTGATTCTATATTGAATGTTCGTGGTTTCAAACGATACAATGGTGCCTTGGTATCACTATCCACTGTTTAAATCCTTGTGTTAATCGATTAATGTGGTTTGAGTAATGTCATAATTAATGGAACAACGTTGTACTCGACCATTAATGTTTTGCATGGCAGTGAACTAACCCACCACCTTCGCATGCATATATTGATTTGCATCCTCTTTGAGTGCTTGTAGCTGTTAGCCCTATCGATTATGCTCCTATGTGTTTAATCCGAACCCTACCATGATGCCCGCGCCATGGCTCCAGTCGTAAGGGCTGAGCCCAATGGTAACCAGGCATTGTTGATGTTCGATGGTTCTTATAGCAACCTTTAAGAATTCGCCTGGCTCCCTTTCCTACAAAGGTTTGATGGATATAACCCTGGTGTGGCTCGGAAATTCGTGTTAACCTTTTATGGCTGCCGAGCCAAGGTTGGGGAATGTGCAGTTAGAAAATGACGAGCAATTTCTCAGTTTAGCTACCAGTCTGTCTGCTACTGGTCAGAAATTGTAAAAAAACTACAAAATGGAAGATGTCCCTTGGAAATTACTCTTCCAGTTGCGAAAGGTGAATTCTTGTGACAAGGGTTTACCCGCAAACATGCTGAAGCAACGCTGGCACGACTTGCTGATGGTAACCAAGCAGTTCATCACCTGTGAGGGCTAGTATGGTTTCGTTTTCTTGTAACACCTTCGGCTACTTATGGTTTTCATGTGCTATGAACTTAATATGCCTCACTACTTGCATAGGAGTTTGTTTAAAATGTCTAAAAGGTATAAATGAAACCAGGCCGACAGCAGCCTGTTTCACTTTGGGTTAATTAAAATGCTTGTGGTATATCACTTAGGGTTGCACCGAGACTGCTGGGATGATTTTCTTCAATGAAATGATTTTGATGGCTCAAACCCACCACAGGTTGACAAACCTGTGGTGAGTGAATGCAAATCGATACCCCCTGTGCCTTACAGTTCATTGTTACCTAAACCCCTACCCGATTCACCTGTGGACCTACCCGTTTCTGTGACCAATCATGCTGAAATTGTTAAACCCATGGCTAAAAGGCCTAAAGCCAAACCCCCTGCCAATTATAAAGGCAAGAAAAATGCCCGGTTAATCTCTCGCATGGCAAGAAACAAACCAAAAACACCCGTTAATCCTGACCCTATCATGGTAAGTGAAGACTCTGAATCGGAGATTGAACATTACTTGGCAAGTGAGTATCCCTATTCTAAATGTCTGTGTGACAAACCCTCATACGATTTTGTGAAGAACCTACTGCCTTGTTTTCAAAACGATCCCAATCTTCCAGGCATCAAAATACCTTGTGAAACCCCTGGTGACTTGTCTAAACCCCCTCCTGCTCCAACCAAACCAGCTGCTCCACCATGTGATCAGTGCGGCTCATGGTTGGAAAGGTATTACCTCGATGTGCTAATGTTGCAGTCCAAAATTCATGCTCTGGAGGATCAAGTTGCAAGGCTCATTAGCCAGAAGGCAAAGATGCCATCCACTGATAAAAAACAGTGAACAACAGGTTCGATTTTGTTTAAGAATGTGGAGTCTGCTACAACGGTTGTGAACTCAAAGCTGGCATAGTCCAAACAGTCGCACTAGTATGATTACCACCTGTTTATATGATGAAATCACAACTCTATGTATAACATCGATTTAAAATTGTTTAATAAGCATGCATTGTCGTATATAAGTTTGTTTTGATTAATCGAATTCCTGAATTAGCTTTGATTGGATTTGGTTTTGGTTCGATTAATCGTGGGATAGATTTGATTGTTTTAATTTAGTTTGAATTGAATACTCTATCAATTATTAAGTTGTTTCTAAGCATAGGCTGTTTCGGTTATTTAAATTTCAAACACAGTCAATATTTTGATTCGAATTGGTGATATTCTAGATGATATGGTTGGCAATTATAGTTAATTGTTGTGATTTTATATCTTATGACCAATTCGAATACCATTCTATTAAAGTGTAACCAAGTTGCGAATAGATGCAAGTCATAACTGTTGTATCCAACTATTTGATTCGCATTTTATTGTTTGATCGTGTTCTCAGCTCGGTGCATATCGCAAAAAATATATTGTTTGAATTTGATTTGTTGGACGTAAATGATCATGCCCAGCATTACGATGTGTTTCTATTTTTGACTTAGTCACAATTCGATTTGATTGTTGCCCAGTTTATGGTTATCACTGCTGTTGATGGCTACGATCATTATGTGATTCTATCTGATTGATTATGTAAACGCTCAATGATTCAGTCTATGGGGAAGTTTGATGCTGTTTTGAATGTTTGGCAATAATCGTAACAACCTTTCCTTATTGGCATTTGATCAAAATGATATGAATCTTATACAGCAGTAACAAATCAATTTCAATTATGTTCAATTATGATTGTATCGATTATGATTGTGTTCAATTAAATCGTATCGTATACGATATGATTCACCATTGATTTTATTTGATATGAAACAGTCCTGTTATGATTTGACCATGTTTTATGGTAATTAAAAAATAGAGCATTTCTACCCTGTTTCATTTGTATCATTTGCTAAGACCGGAAGC
>CBVK0100184987.1:4567-17819 GCA_900067695.1 Picea abies
AGTCGAATCGACTTTGACTCAACTCAATTTGACTCGGGCTCAATTGGTTCAAACCAACTTGAAAAGACATGATAAAATCGACTTGACCATGATATGTCACTAGAGGACGGGACACATTGGAGAAAAAGGACTTCGAGCTATGCACATCAAAGGTATGGTTGAAGTTTTTCCTGAATGTGGTTTAGAAGTTGACTTTTGTGAACATTTCATATATGGAAAAAAAATTTGGGTGAGGTTCCCATCTGGAGTGACAAGGGAAAATGGGATTCTAGAGTTGGTGCATAGTGATGTGTTTGTCCTGGTTACAGTTCCTTCACTTGGTGGATCCATGTATTATGTCTCCTTCATAGATGATTTTTCTACAAATACATGGATATATTTCCTGAGGATGAAATCAAAGGTTTTCGACAAATTTAAAGAGTTTAAAACTCTTGTAGAAAACTAGACAGATAAGAAGATTAAGGACCAAGGGGTTGAGAACTGACCATGGTGGTGAATTATGTGGAAAATAATTTGATCAATTATGTAAGTAGTGTGGCATAGCATGCCAAAATACCACACCATATACCCCACAAAAAATGGAGTTTCTGAGAGAATGAACACAATGTTGATGGATAAGGCAAGGATCATGCTTAGTGGTGTTGGGATCACACAAGAATTATGGGTGGAGGTAGTCATCACTTCAAGATATCTGGTGAATATGTCTCCTTCACTAACACTATTCAATGTGACTCCACATGAGATATGGTTGGGTAAGAAGCCTTTGGTTTCACATCTCAAAGTATTTGGCTTTGATGCATTTGCGCATGTTCCCAAGGAAAAGAGGAGAAAGTTGGACAAGAAAGAAGTCAAATGTATTTTCATTGGATATAAAGAAGGAATGAAAGGATATAAGCTCTGGGATCCTGCATCAAGGAGAAAAATGTACAATTGATATGTGGTATTCATAGAAGTCGGAGGTAAGTCAGAACCTGAAGAAGTTGTTCAGACCAAGAATAATCTTGAAATGATGTGGTTTGAACTGATGAACAAAAAAAATATCCAGATGAGTCGACTGAATTTGAGGAAGAGGTTGAACAATAGAATTTGGTGGTAAGGAGGTCAGAAAGAGTAAGAAAACCAGTCGAAAGGTATATTCCGTCTGACTTCTATTCCATATTCATGCTAACTTCCATCGACAATGAGCCCAAGTCGATCGTGAGGTAGTCGAATCGGTAGAGGGTAAACTATGGAAGGATGCCATGGTCGAAGAGATGGAATCCTTGCACAAGAATGAGACATGATATTTAATCAAGTTACCTAGTGGAAGAAAGCTTGTTAGTTGAAAATGGGTATTCAAGAAGAATATGAATGATGCAGGACAAGTCAAAAAGTTTGATGCTCGACTGGTAGCGAAAGGTTATTCCCAAGTCGAGGGAGTCGAATTTGTTGATATTTTTTCCCTTGTTGCAAAAATAAATTCCATTAGAGTACTAATGTCTCTAGATGCAACATTCAGTTTGGAAATAGAACAAATGGATGCAAAGATAGTGTTCCTACATGGGGACCTAAAAGAAGAAATATACATGAAAAAGCCTGAAGAATTTGTAGTAAAGGGAAAGTAATAGTTGGTGTGCAAAATGAAAAGATCCCTCTACGGTCGAAAGCAATTGCCAAGGATGTGGTACCAGAATTTCGACACATACATCCTTTGTTTGGGATTTGTGAGAAGCAAAGATGATCACTGCATATATTCCAAGGAAGAAGGTGGGCATTTCATATATGTAGCTTTGTATTTCGATGACATGTTGCTGATTAGAAACAACATGGACACAATAAAGGAGGTAAAAAATAAACCATTCTCCAAGTTCAACATGAAGGATCTCGGTGTAGCTAACTTCATTTTGGGAATGGAGATTAAGAGAGATCAAGCCGCTAGAAAGATCTGGTTAAATCATACGAAGTATATTGAAACAATTCTGAAATGTTTCAACATGCAGGATTGCAAACCGGTGAAGGTGCCAATTCCCGTGGGAGAAAGGATAACTATTGAACAGTGTCCAAAGAAACAGGAAGAAATAGAGGACATGGAACATGTTCCCTATGCAAGTGTTGTTGGTAGTATACTATATGCGATGTTATGCACTTGACTAGACATTTCCCATGCAGTGGGAGTGTTAAGCAGGTATATGTCGACACCTGGAAAGAAGCATTGGACAATTTTCAAGAGAGTATTCATGTATTTGTGTGGCATGAAGGACTATGTTATATGATACCAAGGAATACTTGGAAGTGACAGTGGTAAATTAAATGTACATGGATTTTTCAATGCCGAATGGGCTGAAGATTTGGATCGATGGAGGTCGACCAACGTATATGTATTCAAGATGTTCAATGGAGAAATAAGTTGCATGAGTAAGTGAAAGGCAGTTGTAGCCTTGTCAACAATAGAAGTTGAATACATGACAGCCACTCATGGAAGAAAAGAAGCAGTATGGTTGCAAAGGCTGTGTTTAGGAATCAGGTTTGAGTAGAGAGCTATGAAGGTAAGTTGTGATAGTCAAAGCGCAACATTTCTGGAAAAGAACTGTACTTATCATTCAAATACTAAGCACATTGATGCACAATAACATTTTGTAAGAGACATAGTGGAAAGTGACAAGGTGCTACTAGAGAAAGTAGATACTTTGGAAAACACAACAGATTCATTGACCAAGTCTGTGAGTGTGGTGAAGTTCTCTTGGTGCAGAGAGGCAATGGGAATTATTTCCCTCAGCCTGTGAATGAAATTTCAGGAATATCCTATTTCAACAAAGAATACAACAAGTGGGAGAACGTTGGGTTTTTATATTCTTTGTAGTGAAAGTATAGTCGAGGTGAATCGACTGAAGGTTGTAGTTGAGGTAGATCGAAAACAAGTCGAAGGTTGAGGTTAGTTGATCAAGTAAAGTCGAAATCGAAATTCGAGGTAGTTCGACATGGTAAAGGAATCGATAACAAGTCGAGGTCAACAGGCGGACATGTGGTGACCAACTTAAGACCAAATGAAGGCTGACTGGTAGTCGAATGGTAATACGACTTGGAGTCGACTGTAACAGAATCCTGAGATTTGTGGGATTTTTAGCTAATGATGTGCATGGATTTGTAACCGTTTTTGGGAACAAAGTCTTTAGGGATTTTCCTATTTTAAAGACTATAAAGAGGTGTTTTGTAAAGCTGTAAAGGATAATCAATAAATCATATGATAGCCAGTCTTAAGAGAAATCTTTAGATGTAGGTTGTTGGTCATGTTGATGTAAGTCATATTAACGTTGTTGCACAGGAAAGAGGGTATGATGTCGCTTATGTCTTAGGTGTGGAACAAGGTTAGACATGTAACCTTTTATTAAGATTGAATAAGAAATCAAGAGAGAAGAACACTCAAGGAATGTTGGTTTTCCCGATTTGTATTTCCAGGGTAAAATATTTGTGTACTATGTGATTGCTTTGTCATTTACATTTTAGATTAAATCCTTCTTCTCTTCCACTAGGTTTAGTGTGGAAGTGTATCTCATTTCCTGACAGATCTTGTTCACATGTAACAAACCAAGGCTAAATTCCTAATATTATATCTAGGAATTTATTGCTTCTTATTACTTACTAACATTTGATTTTCATACGGCATGCTTGGTTCTACAATAGAGCGCAGTAGGGTGCCAATATGACTCAAGGTATGCTAATCAATGGATGACCACCTTTTATTTGGTTGTGGTAGTTAGGAAATTCTCATTTATTAGAGAAGTTTAAAAAACAAAATTAAATGTGCATATTTAAATCCAAATGTTAAACTAAAATACTAAAATTGAACAAATTTATTTCACAAAGCGAAGGTTGGAGATATGTGGAATTAAGCTATTTCTCAAAGCTAAGAAAATAACAATTGAAGAAGAAGAGTTGAACCCATAAACTAAGAGAAAATGTTGAGACCCTCTCATAATAATAAGTGGGTTACATCCACTATAAACCAAACATACAAAGGAGTTCAAAATTCACTGATCTTCCCTACGACACATAAGATACTTAGTGACGGTGATCAACCTTCAACATAGTTGCAGCTTGGATTGAATCGCTTGTAAAAACCCATTCGAATGCCAGGGCATGGTCCTTTTGTTATACTCACATTTTCTAACATAGGTTGTGAAAGAATGTTATTAGAGGTTATGAGGCTAGAATTACATAATTGAGTGAAATTATCATAATTATTTCACAAGGAAATAATTATTTTGTCACAATTATTTCACAAGGAAATAATTATTTTGTCACAATTTCATAATTATGAAATAAGAATTATTTCATAATTGAGAATAAACTCATAATTGAAAAGAAAGTTCATAGTGAGGTGTAAAAATATCATAATTGAGCATGGAACTTGAGAACAAATCTCATAATAGAGAAAAAATTCATAATGGGTTGGAAAAATATCATAATTAAGCATGAAACTTTTGCATGACTTGTAATTGCTTAGTTCACATTCCATTAAGCCTATCTATGACTTGTAATTGATTAGTTCACATGCTATCAAGATATCCGTGACTTGTATCCACCTATACATGAATTGTATCCACCTAATTCACATGTCATGAAGCCTATCTCCAATCTCTTCTAAAATACTATAAGAAGAGGCCATACCAAGGAGATGGGGAGGAGAGTTTTGAGGGTGGTTATGCTGTCAAAATAGAGAGAGAAGCTCAAGAGGATAAGGAAGAGAATCGGAATCCTAGAACTAGGAGGAAAGTATAAACATATAAGGTATGTAAATTGATGTATTTATCTTATATTCATTAATATATAATTGGTTTTCCCCCTGAATATGTTTGTATTCCATTTTCAAATGTTTGGATCTGATCGTGTGATTAATAGATCATGATAGATCTCTTAGATTTGAATTTCCTAACACCAAAAGAAAAGTAGATTAGTAGTTGTTTATTCCTTGTGTGCAGGAAGCAGATCGTAGGAGTTGGAGTTGAATCTCAAGAACTACATCAACTAGATATGTGAGGACAACCATCGATCGAAAGGTATGTTCAACACCCTTCTAGGGTTAAAAGGAAATAAATCTAATTAGATCTAGGGAGAACCATAGGAATCTAAAATATATTCTATCTTGGATCAAGGGCAGATCCAAGGGAGATATTACTCTCCAACCATTGACATCCCTCTGATACTTTGTCCCATAACATATTGGCGACTCCATTGGGGACTTTGCTTTCTTCCTTGGCTCTTTTAAAGAGGTTTTCCTCTAAAAGAGGGTCGCAACCTTTAGACACAATTATCTAACTTTATGTGAAGAATATGAAGGAATTAGATACATATATGGATTCCTCTCGAAAAGTTAGCCAATTTAAAGAAAATAAATCATCTAGATCGATGTCCATAAATCAAAGTTGTCGCTAATTCAAAATCGACGATTTTACAAATTTTCCTTGATGACCACATGGACTATTTAGCTAATATCTCTTGACAAAGAATTTTGATTGCAACCACAATAAATTCATTAGAAAGAGGATTTATGTGGCTTTATTTTGATATATTATATCATACTCTTGTGATAAATACCAAGTGCGAGACGGTCCCTGCAAATTTCTGCTCCCAAACTCTAGATCTCCACTAGATTTGTTTTAAGTTTTGGGTAAATTTTTGGGTGTGATCCCTGTAGTGACATTGGGATCGACTGATACAACCTCATTTCCAATATCCTATAGCCCATTTTCTTGCTAATTTTGGTGCAACCACCCACCTTCGCTCCCGAGGTTGCGCAACCTCTTGGTTAAGGATTGTTCAATCGCTGGAGTCAGATTGACTCTTTTGTTCCCCACAGGAACCCAATGCAAATTTCACAGGTCCCTATTTCTCCAAAATGTAGGTTCTATCAGACTCATAGGCTCCTCCTCCACCCCTTTGAATAATTTTAACAGCGGATGCTATCTCTCTATGCTAGGCCCCTCTTCCCATGTGACCTCAGGCTATGTCCTGGGGCTAAACTCTGAAAAGGCTTTGGACTTAGGGATTCTTCCTTTTCCCCAACAACCAACTCGTTTCCTTTCCTGAACTCTGAATTGATGAACATAAATGGTGCAAGGAGAAACGGTCCCCGTCACTCCTTTAGATTAACGATTGTGATTTGTTCCGGACTTCAGTCTTTGAGAGTCTTTCCGCTCTGTCCTCTTTTCATTTCTTCCGTAGTGACACTTCTTTGAAATTTGTGGATCTTCTCCATGTGTTCCTCTAGTTATGATAGTCCAGATTCAAACTGCTCTTTGTGACTTCGCGAAGATTTCTCTTTTCTCTTGGCAAATCTTCCAGAACTCTAATTCCCAAATCTCTTGATCTTTCACCACCTATCCTCTCCTGACAATGGGTGGTTCCGCTTGACTTCGAGACTTCAGAAATTCCTTACTCCTTTGAACACTTATCGCTTTTCGCACTGTCCGAGACTTGGATTTCTGTTGGCCTCTTGCACTCCTTGCAAAAACTTTGCATTATGGTGCTAATCCTTCTGAGCTTGCTGACTCAAACCTTTAAGGTTCTTGACCCTTTTGCGGCCTTCTGCAAACCTTCTGCAGACCTTCTAGTGCCCTCCTGGAACTTAGTCCTCTTCCTCTTGAGCTTGTAAAGTAAAACTACTTTACCTCTGACACACTCCTTGCGCTTGAATGGCCTTTAGATGACTATCTTTCAACACTTTGTTTGAGTGTTGACCTAGTGCATTCCTTGCATAGGTCTTCCTCCACAGTTTTCAACAATTCTGTTTCACCTTGAGCTTCAACTGCTTAGACCTCATAGGTCTCTGTCCCTTTTGTTCCTCGAAGAGACATCTGTGCCCTCTTGGAAACTTATGCTCAAGCACTCCTTGTCGAGCTTACAGAGTGTTCTCTCCTCCAAGCNTGNCCAACAACCTTGAGGTTCTTCTATGAGTATGTGTATGTTCTGGTGTTCCCTCCTGGCACGTTCTACTCTGAATTTGACTCGAATTTCAGATGCGCACTCCTTGCGCTGGATCACAGAGTTTCAACACCTTGTCATGCAATCCTTGCATTTAGCCTGAAAGTACCTAGAAAAATTCCTACAAAATCTCAAACTGATAATGAATTCTATATTATCCCTATATATGAAATCTAACACATACATCCACAACATATGTTCAAAACACAGATAAAATAAAGTAAACATTCACCACACAAAAACTCATAAACAACGAAATCTGTTCTTTTTGTATTAATATCAAAATGCTTGGTTACAATGTGTGAGATCAGACTGCTACAGACTCTCAACTCTCTCCTCTCCTTACTCTCCTTCCCCTTAACTTACTAATGAAATCTGATACAAAGATCTCTTTTTTCAAAAGAGGGGCTCCTCAAGCCTTTCCATCCAAGATACCTAACTCTCATTAATTACATTGAATTACATTCAATGGCCATATAGTCTGAATCGGATTTAGATCACATTAGCCTGTCAACCATTAAAGGCAACCTTATCTACAGCCTGTACAAAGGCATCAACTCAGCTCTTCCAACCTTACAAAATTTAATTTCTTTAATTACATTTAAAATTTAAATTTGAGGGAAAAATGAGAGGGTTGGCACCCCTCCCCTCCTTGAATGCACGTGGATGTGCTGAATAGCTGGCATCTCTCCCCTCCTTGAATGTGCATGGAAGTGTTGAATAGATGGAGCATTGTTGAGTTGGAGCGATGCTCCTGCATCAAATTTTCTTGTTTATCTATTTTTCATTTGGATTTCTTGCTTAGATCAAGAAATTTTGCATTTACATTGGGAAAAATAATCAAAAAGAAAAAAGAATATTGTTTGCTTAGTCCTCTTTTGAAGCATTAGTGTCGTAAGTGTGATACACACATTTTTTGGTCTTGGATATTCTTTGCCTGATTGGTTGATTGGATTTATTTTATGATTTATTTAAGTGTTAAAAAAGAAAAAGGACAACTCTCTATCCCTCCCATAGCTAGATTTCATTGAATTGAAAGATTTTTTCACTTGCATATTTGCATTGTTTGGTTGGGTTCATAGTCCTCACATCATACAAAGTTTCATCCATTACCTGGAAATAAGGAACAACCCTTAAAAAGAAGCGCTTAATCTAAAATTTATTAGACATTTTTTTAGAGCGAACCAACATTAGATAGGTTTAGGGTGTTGGATTAGGATTGGAGAGTAAACTCTCCAAGGCCACAAAACTCAACCTATAAGTCATTAAAGAGTGTAAAAATCTATTCTTGCAGCCGGTGTGTCGAAAATCTCCTCTAACACAGGAGCCAAGCACGAGGTCGCATCTGGGAAAGTAGGGATATTACCCCTCTCTACTTATTTTGGTGTTTTCAGTATCACTTCGATCGTTACACATATGAGGGTTATGTTGGGTCACCCCTTGACAGCTTTGGGCTTAGTTACCTTTCCCTTATAAGAGATCGGACTTATGACTATTCTCTCAACCATTAATTGTTAGGTGGTAACCTCAGTGTATTTTCCTAGGAATCCACACAGGTGACTATAGGTGGGATGTGCCTATACTACATATGGGAGATGTTAATTCACACTCCCAGTTCCCCCAAAGGGTGTCCACCTTAATAAAGGGTACTTGCATTGGTCAAGGTTGTTTTGTGTTGTTCAACATAACTACTCCTCACACCTTTGCTAGTCAATCTAGTGGGGACTTCATCTCCGCCACGAGGTTGGTTTTCAGAAGGCCCCTGAGCCAACTAGTTTTCTTGATGTTTCCTATATTTGATTAGGGGTGTGCTCTTTGATTCTGAGTCTAGGTTGGCCATAGGTCGATTTTTGTTTGTTAGTTACATATACGTTTTACCGTGGCTGAACTACCACACCAGTCCCGTCGATTATGAGGACTAGAGCCTATTACAAAGTTGGAACCTCCTCCGAAGTGGCGCCATATCCGTGAAAAATAATTTGAGGGTCATATTTGTGGTTTAACGAAGCCGACCTAGTTGAGGTAAAATTGGTTGATGAATTATCTCCACCCAAATTCAATACGCCTTTAACTAAACCTAACACATTTATATTAGTCCAATTATAAGAAATTTGCAGTGATCCTTTTTCGTTATTAAATCATCCTCCTACCATGTTTTGACCCACTGTGTCATCTAGTGCATTTGATCCCTTAATCCCATTCTCAAGTGGGATTGGTGGAAAATCATCCTGGGGCATCCTAGTCATGTCCTCATTGCCACCCCTTAGCTCCATTTGACCTTCACCATCCATACCTTTTGTTTTTTGTTCTTCCATAGGGGGGATGTCGCCTGCATCGTCGAATCCATCTGTTATTATACTTAGCGTTCCCACGTCCATCCTATCTACTTATTTTCTCACTTCCAGATTCTTTTCTAGTGGGGGGTTGAACTTTGTTTTCAACATGGCAAGTGGAGCTCCTTCCACTTCCGCCAATCCAATGATCGACTCGACATTATCAGGGGCAGGTACATATTTTGGATGGAGTATGCCTAGTGGTTTTGGGGCTGTCTCTAGTCAAAATGGGGGTAGCATTACTTTTGGAGGTTTCCATTTTCCATGGCTTAGCACACCTCTTCCTTGGAGAACATACCTTAGGGGAAATTGGATTTTTCCTTTTTTCCATACATCTGGTCCTGTAGGTTTCTTCTCTGGGACTAGCACTGAGAACCTTTCTCCTTGAGGGTCCCCTTTTCCCCTTGGGAGATTTTTTGGTAGCAGGAGTAGTCATGATCATTCCAGTGCTACCATCCATGGGGGAAATTACTCTCCAACCATTTCCTGACCTTCCAAAAACACCGACATAGGGGAACCACAAGGTCCATCTAGTACAACAGAGACTTCACCTCCCTCCCAGTCTCCTTTCACACTGTTTTAGTTTCTTGCAATGCTTGACATACCATATTTGTCATGATTAACAAATGAACCTATTTCCCATGATCCCTCATGGCCCATGATGCCATCGAAATTCCCATAAGACATTCTGAATTTTGACAGTAAGCCGGGAGAATACCCCTCCACACACATCATGACATACCATTTGTGGTGCTCATCCAATTCTTTAATGAATGATAGTGTGAGATAGTGTCTTTTCCAGAGATCCCTAACCTGAGCCACTCCCAAGTGGTATATTGACCTAAAGGGTGGTTATTTTAGAAGCTTCAATGACCCGACAATGACATTTTTAACACATTACCAACTACCTATTCAATACAATATGGGAACATATCTTTTGACTTCCCTGCGTCAAAACAATGCCACCCATATTTTTGATCATATACTTGAGTGGAAAAGGAGGTGTAGGATGATTAAAACTCATATTTTGTAGAAGCTCCTAATGAAGTGGTTCAACAAGTCCCTCTTACCACCCATTTCCAGGGATATAGCTATGGGCGGGGTGATCACCAAGGAGCAAACTATTTTGTGTCCCCAACATTTGGACTTGATCTATTCTTAGTTGGACACTCTCTATGATATCATTCCAAATGCTCCTTTCTCTTCAATTGATACACACGAGCCAAACCTAGGACCCCATGCCGATGGTGTGGTTGGTTTTGTTTCCCATGTTTTTGTGCACCAGTTAGTTGACCAAATGGGTCATATGTTGATCACATCACACCCGTCGGTCTATGGTACTAATGCTAAAACTGTTGTATTTCCCCAAACCTCCAAGGTGAATTTAGTGCAGTCCATGCAACCAAATAATCCTTAGTAACATGGAGGCAAGAAAAAGAGGAACAAAAAGAAAAATTCCACTTATGAGAAAGGGATTTCCACTACCCAAATTTCCCAAGAAGGAGGCACTAAGGAGAAGAGGAAATCTTGGTTCCCCTACACCATCTATGGGGAGGACCATCCCACTCACCAGTGCCCTTAGAAATATGAGATCCATCAATATTTGGAACAACATCGTGCCCCCCAAAAACCTGTTGTATTAACTCATCCCTTCCCTCCCCAACCTCAAAACATGGTTTCCTCAAATCATGCCCCTCCACCAGGGGGAATCATAGGTACCCCTCGCTATGAGGGGTCCACATCGAATGCTTCCATTTACATGTGTGACCACATGGTCAACTTGTAGACTCAGAACAAGAACTATGACATTCCTGAGCCTTCCAATGTTTCCCCAGATGTAACATATTCTTCCCAACCTAATGTCCCTATTCAAATAGAGAATCCATTTCTTGATGCATTTCTTCACCCCTTGTCATAGAGGTTGTCGATGCACCCCTTGAGTACAATTTGTTACTCGAGTGGACTTGGTTCTATGAGATGATTGCAGTCGTCTCCTAGGTATTTCGGGTCCTACATTTACCTCACCAAGGGAAAGTCATTACCATCGATAAAATTGCATTTTTAACCCCAAACCATGGATCTAATGTGGAGTCTAATGTACCCTTTGTCGGGGATATTGTCCAATCTGCTATGAACATTGGTGTGGGTATATTCAAAGATCCTTTGCTTATGGGTATTTTCCCTCTTCCCCCACCATCTCCCATTGCAACCATCACTCCTATCAACATGATCTCCTCATCTACTAGTGGATCCCTCAGGTCTTCCGATCCTTGGGTGGTACCTCGTCCCGAGAATGTTGATTCATATGGAGCATCCATGCCACTCACTGTGGTCAATATTTTCGATTTGGAAATCCCATTAGCATCTGCTGATACTGGTCAACAACTCGATCCTCATATGCAGTGTGATCAGCTTACTTTTCCCATACAAGTTGTTGACTCTCCAATTTCACATGAATTCCTTGATATTGAGTTGCCTTCAAAAGAGGCCATCTTGTATGTCATGGCTTCCATATAAAATCCAATGGATGAGGTGATGCATCAATCCTCTTATCCTAATTTAGAACCATCGAAAGTTAACATGATGAGTCATGATATGAGACTGGGGGCATTTGATAGGGAATCCAATGAAACCCCTAGTCTTGACCCTTGTCCACCTCGTTTATATTTTTTCATAACTTGCCACCGAATTATCTGCTTTCCCTTCCATCGAATATTCACATTTCGTACCCCATTTATGTCTTGATGGATCCCATCAAGAAGATTCTATAGTTCAAAAAAAAACTCATAATGAGTATCTTTGACTACAAAGATTCATTCTTATGTGGCATGGCCCCGGCATGGTAAGCCATATGATGCCAACAATGGCTCATGATTTCATCGATTATGAAAAATATCCTTGGCCTAAGCCTCACAATGGAATCTACTTTCCATAAAGAATCAATATGCATAGTGCCTTGTACATAGGTGTGTTGTGTGAGTGTGATTTTGTTTTGCCTATCATATCCAAAAAATCTAAAAATATTTTCCTTTTTTGAGATTTCGCTATGTGTTTTGACCTTGGAATCTAGTTTACATGTGCTTTATAGGATTCTAGGGACTTTGTTATGAATATGGTGACATCCACTACACTTGAGGTATATTCTCCTAAATTGGCATATAGGGATAGGTTTTTCCCTGCATTTGTTCGATTGAGTCTACGAGGGTTCGAATTCATCTCATCTATTAACACTCGCTATATTGTACTAGGTATTTTGGGGTCCATCATCATCATTGGTGGATTACCTCGCACCTGTTAATGATATACATCAATGGTAAATAATCAAATAGTTTATACCATGCTTAACTTCATCTCATCTACTTGCATGTTGTAGATTCACACCCCTAGGGTTTGGGATGAAGGCCTTGGGTTGGGGCCACATCATTCCTTTACAACATCCCCTCCCAAGTTGCAATGGAATTATTCATGAGTAATTTAGAGATCACTTGGGCATCGAGTCATCTCATTGATTTGTATACTATGACATAGATCCAAATGTGTACTTGGTTGTGGCTATGCCCTTACTTGTGACATGGATCCACATTGTATTCTTTCATGGCCATGATCTAGTTAGTTGCATCATGAATGGATCATGACCAGGTCTATTACTCCCCAATTAGTATTGGTTACAAAGAGATATGATCAAGGCTCAGATTTCTCGTAATATGACCTCAAGAAGCTTGTTATTTTGAGTGTCTAAGACTTATCCACCATCCTACCTCTATCATCCTATATATTGATAGTCTCTCATGGGAAAAGGGGAGGAAAAGAAAGAGTAAATTTATACTATCAGATTGATCATAGAGCTTGAGAAAGGAGATTGGGAAGAGCTTCATCAAGTCATTTGATTGTAAGTTGTAAGCCTTTTATTTTATTAATAGAAGATGCACATGACTTTCCCCTCTATTGAATTGTATATG
>CBVK0100184988.1:0-17817 GCA_900067695.1 Picea abies
CTTCCGATCTCACCACAATATGATAACTGGATTCATGTTGTATGTGGTCGAGGTTGATATTTGTTGGTGTCATTTGCTCTGCTATCTCTAAGGTGTCCAATAATGGTGGGAAATAAGGTCGAAGGAGATCCATGTTGAACACTACATGCAGGCCAAGGAAAGGAGGAATGTTGAGCTCAAAAGCATTATCACCCACAACCTTGGTGATGGTGTATATACCATAATATATTGGGAGAAGCTTCCTATGGGGTCCTGCAAGGAGTTCTTTCTGCAAGTGCAACCAAACTTTGTTGCCCACTTGAAACTTATGTGGCATGCAGTGTTGATCATGGCATTGCTTGTACTTGTCATTTGACTTCTAGAGGATATATTGAACTTGTTGGTAGGAATGTTGGATTTTCTCAATGAACTGAGTGGATTTTTCAGCTTTATTTGGAGAAATAGGTGAGTCAGTCGAGGTGACTACAAGGGGTGGTGCAACATCTATGGGACCTAATGGTTGGAATCCCAACCCCGCCTGAGAGGGGATGTGGTTAGTTGAGCTCTGTAGGGCTCAATTGTCAATGTGTTGGAAATAGGGAAGAATCTCATCCCATGTGGGAGGGTGCTTGGAATTATACATGCATAGGATATGCACGATCATTCAATTTAAAACCTTGGTTTGGCCATCTGTCTGTGGGTGGAAGGTCGTGGATTTGGTGAGCTTGGTTTCCAGCAGAGACCAGAGACTTGACCAAAATGTGCTGAGAAATCGACTGTCCTGATATGGTATAATGGTTTTTGGGATTCCAAAATGTACCCAGACTTGTTCAAAGAAGAGCTTGGCAGTGGCCTCTGTTGTGATGCTCTTCTTGCAGGTGGCTAAAATCTCCATATTAGAAAAGAGATCAACATTGTTCAACAACCACAAAAACAAAGTCATTTCCCTACTTGGTTGATGGGAGGCTTGACATGTAGTCCATTGAGATGGATTCCCATGGCCTATGAGGAGTAGGCAGAGGGGTGTAGAAGCCTTGTTTCTTAGTGGTCATTTTGGCAATTGTGTAGGCAATGGAGGATCTAATATACGTGTTGACCTCATGTCAAAGTTTTGGCTAGTAGAAATGTTTCTACAACATTTCCACTGTCTTTTTGATGTTGAAATGTCTTGCCACCCAACTATAGTGGGATTCTCAGATAAACTTCGATCGCTCACTTGATGGAACACAAATATGGCCCAGACGGCACAACAACCCGTCCTAAAGAGGGAAATTGGTGACAATTGTGTTTGCGCCCAATATTTGGTAGGTGGTGACAAATTCTGGGTTTATCTCAAAGATTTTGGGCCATCCAGAGGTCTCATGGCCACAAGATTCTAGCACAGTGGTGAGTGTCACGATTGGTAGTGTGTTGAGACAATCAACGATGCAATTGATGCTTCATGTTTTATACTTGATGTTGAGGTGGAATCGCTGCAAGTATGTGGACCACTTCTGATGGAGATCATTCTGCAATTTTCCTTGTGTCTGCATGAACTACATTGGATTATGATCAATGTGGATGATTGTCTCCTTCCCAAGAATGTAATGTCTCCACTGGCTGTAGTATTTCACAATGGAGTACATTTCTTTGTTGTAGTAGGGTACTTATGGACAACATATGATAGTGTCTCACTATGATAGGCCATGGGGTGGTCGTGTTGAGTGAGAAAGACACCCACAACATAGTCTAAAGCATCTGTCTCGATCTCAAAATGTTGTTGTAGGTATGCTAGTGAAAGTAATAGAGTTGAGCACAAGTGTTGCTTCAAATCATCGAACGCTTGTTTTTGGGACTGGCCCCACATAAATTTCACCTTACCACCACCCATGGTTACTTGGTCGAGGGCCTATGCAATATGGGAGAATCCCAACACAAACCTATGGTAGAAATTGGTAAGGCCCAAGAATATCTAAAGCTCATTTAGTGTGGTTGGGGCTGGCCAGTCACGAATGACTTGGATCTTGTTTGGATCCACATGTACGCTATGTTGATCAATGATGTAACCCAGGTAATGGACCATGTCCATGCTAAATAATATTTTTTCCAAGTTGGCATATAGCTTGTGCTATCGCAGGGTGTGCAAAACCTGTTGAATATGTTGCAAGTGTTCTTCCCAAGTCTTATTGTAAATGAGAATGTTATCCAGATACACCACTAAAAAACTATTGGTGAATGAGCGCAGGATATCGTCTGTCATCCTCATGAAAGTGGCTAGATCATTTGTCAAACCAAAGGGCATGACCAACCATTCAAAAATACTTTCCTTTGACTTGTTCCATGCATCTGTCAGTTCTATTGGGAACTGGTGATACCCATACTTCAAATCAATCTTACTGAAGTATTTGGCCCCCATGAGCTGATCAAGGAGGTCATCAATTCAAGGAATTGGGTATCGGTTTCTGACTGTGATTTTATTCATACCTCGGTAATCAATGCAGATTCACCAGGTTCCATATTTCTTCTGTACCAACATGATTGGGCTCCCACAAGGTGATGATATGGGATGGATGTGCCCCATGTGGTGCAGTTCTTGGATCTGTTGTTTGATCTCCTCGTTCTCTAATAGAGAGAGACGATAGACTGGTCCATTGGGAAATGGTGCGTCAGGGGTCAGATCGATGGGGTGCTTGACCTGACAGTGTAGAGGTACCCTGGTGGGTGAGGAGAAGATATCTGAGTATTCTTCCACAACCTTATCCACTTACTTTTGTTATGTGGAGAGGTAGGTCATGGAGACTCTGGATGTGGCTGTAGTTGGTGCGGAATTGATCAGACTAGGGTTCTTCTCAGGTTAACAACAAAAGTTACCATGTAGTCTAGAGAGATGGCATTTTCATATCCTCCGAAGATAAGAAGTCTCACCTAAAGCGCAACCAATATAGAAGGATAGGGAAGGGTAAGAATAATACTTAGGTGGGTTCCCAGAACCTTCAAGATTCACCATGATCTTTCACAAGATAGAATAACTACAGAACATATGAACTCATGCTTACTGGAACTAAAGATACTTAAGTTGTGCAAAGAATTCATACACAAAGATATCATATGGATCTCATCAAGAATAAAGAAGTATTGTAAAGATACAATTCATAATCATAAACACAGAATGACACATTATATTTGAAAATTCAGGGTCCTTCTTCATCTATTATCTTCATAACTCATCGAATACAATCTCAGAAATATAGATTGGTACTTTGTTACAGACTTTTGACTCCAGAATCATGTCATAGAGCTTGTTCTACCCAAAATTGCATATAGATTACATTTACAGAACCTTTTCTCAACTAAAACCCAACAAGAACATCTGACTAAAAACAACAAAACTCCTCTTATAAACACTAGCCAACCCAACCCAACCTAAACTAACTAAACCCTTTTATAATAGTATTCATTTAATATATTTGCTGAGTGGGATCTTCTGGATTTGGGCTCGCATGCTTTCTTGTTCTATTGTAATTTATTTTGTCTCGTTGGTGTTTCATTGTCCCTTTCCGCAACCGATTTATGTTTATTTTCCTTGCTACATTATCCATATTCTTTTGTAGCTTGCGCAAATCGTATTAAATCAAAACTGGGACTATATTCCTTCTTGTGCAGCTTCAAATCCAAAAACGAAGGGCCCAACAGGCTCCAACCACAAGCCTTGACTCACCCTCGAGTCAAGTACTTGGCTCTTTCGCAACTTCTAGGGGTAATTGTTGCTTTCCCTTGTCCTCCTTCTCTGCTTTTCTTTTCTCTTCTACTTGCTCCTCCTCTTTCCACGCCTCTTCAAACAAAGGGCCCAACTCTGAGACTAATTCTAAGGCCCACTTCCTGACTTCCTGGAAAATCCCAACTTTATCCTGCCACTTCCTGGCAAGGACTGAGGCTTCGGCTACAAATTGTTGGGTCACATTTGTGATACATCCTTTGGGCTTGGATGTGACCAAAGAGTTTTATTTAGAGTCTGATGTAGCATCCACCTGATGCATTTTCATATACATAGTCTGAATGATAGGTCAGAATTCACTCAACTCCTTCTTGTCTACAGATTTCACCTCAAATAGAGCGTTCAACTCATTATCCGCTTGTTGAATTTGGTCGAACTTCTCTTGTTGCTCCAGTGGGTCCATGGTGGCCGCAACTTCTTCATTCAACAATTGTATTCTTGTGGGCACATCCTCTAAGTTTTGGTTGCGCCTTGCTATAATTCCCATCTAGTCGCTAACTCCTAGGAATATCTTATGTCAGGTTCCTTCTGAACCTCTGGTATCTCCTCTTCTTTGTGAACTTCAACTTCCTGGGTTGCGTTTCCCATAGCATCCTCAACCTTAGTCATTGAGGAAGTGTGTAGGGGACCTCGGACTTGTGGCTTCTCTAATGTTTGCATCTATATCGAAGACAGAGTTTTCTAGATCGTCAAAAAGGGTATAATATGATGGTCCTAGGCTTAAGACTTTGAGTCAGTCAATTTTGGGCTCTATTCAGGTACTTCTGGGTTTGGACCAGGGATTTCTGGCCTCTACTCTCGTATCTCTAGGTAATCCACCTACATGGGTTCTGGGTTGATGGTTTGGGATGGAATGGAAATTTCTCGTGGTGGTGAATGGGGTTGTGGTGGTGATGGAGGTTTCTCACTGATGATGGTGGTGGATGGAGTGGTATCAAGCTCAGGGTTGTCATGAATGTCTATGATATGGGTTGCTCTAGTTGTTGAGCGAGTACGAGGGACGGTGGATGAAATGGGTTGGGGGTTAAAAACCTTTCTCAGTGAGATCCTCATCCTATTTTTCTTGGCCATAGGCTCTATAATGAATGTAGCACTAAGGATCTTGTTGAAATCCTTACCTGTCAACATGGATTTCTTCGACAGTTGTGGGAACATCGATAGTGTCCTATTTTTACACTCTAGTGGCTACGTCTCTTCCTCTTCGTCGAAGTCTGTTTGTGCTAGGGATTCTTTCTTTTGTACCTCTAGTCCTGAGCTCGGTCCAACCCCTGCTTCCTGACCTCTCTTCTTCAGTATCTCCGCAGGTAGAACGTAATGCATCCTCAACTTGCGTGGGTTGAGTTTGAATCCAGGCCATGACATAACCTATTTCTTGAATTCTTCCTCATCTAAATAGAATGGAAGAATGTGCGAATGGAAGTCCTCCATGTTGGAATATCTTGGCCATACAAATGTGTGGTGGAGGTTCATCCTAAATGCAATGTTTCGCGTGTTGCAGTTGAGTAGCTCCTGCGAGATGCACAACCTCTGTGTTGCGTAGATAAATCTATTGTACCAATTGGAGAATGTCATGTTGTTTAAGATTGTTTTCTTTGAGTCCAACCTTGAATGCCAAGGCTCGAACATTTTTTCCAAGTGCCCCTTGTCTGCTGATGAAAGTGGTATTTTGGTGGGTGGCGTCCACTTCAGCATTACAAATGCGAGTAAAAAATATCCGTAGGTGAAAATACCACCTTTCTCTTGGGTTTCTTCATAGGCCACGAGGATTTCCTCCAATAGGTAGGTGCATGAGTTGAAGACAACGCCATTGGCGCAAAAATAAGGCATTAATAAAGAATCCAGTGTGCATTCTCCCTTATATAAGGACCTCATGACTTTTCTAGAAATTATGTAGCAACCAGTCTTGACCATCTCGGGTAGTATGGGGTCAATATTGGTTGTGTGCCTCCCCCTATGTGTATGGAACCTCTCATATAGACCGGGCTCCCCCTTCTTCTTTTTGTGCTTGTTGGGACCCTGGAAACCTTTAGACATATTCTACCCTTCTATGGATAGTCTCGTAAGTTGGTGGATGTATTCTGCTTTGATTGGATATATCCTATCCAACCGCAGGCTTCTATCATGTACCCCGTTGATCATAAACTTGGTACACCTCACAACTTCCCCAGTGGTGCCGAAAAATGGTAAGTCCCTGAGGTTCATGATGGTAGAGTTGAACAAATTGATAAACTTGGGCTTTGGCACAAATTGCATGCCTCCCAAATCGTCTGGAGAGACACTCCAGAAGACTTCAATGTTTATTTGAGGGAACATGACCTATTCTATCAAGTCGAGGTCGAGGAGCTTGACTTGCTCGACCTTTCCTTTGATATCACCCATGATCTCGACGCGGGGGTCACATGGATCATCTGGTACTGCATCCTTTGAAATGACACTTCGGCTCCCTATAGCTCTCAACATGGTGAGTCTGAACTATCTACAAATTTGAAAAGTGACATGGGGATTGGGGATCACGACTACGGGTTGAGGGATTACATAGGATTACTCATGCTTCAGGATTCATAAATCACTAATTTCTCTCTGGGAAACAATGCTTCCTACATCGAACTCACATAACCTTATACTCGGTATTAGCTGGCAATCTCTGTAATAACTATTATTCATCATTACCCTATATATGCAACTTGGATATGAGTTGTCCGACGGGACTGGTTAATGGGGTAAATCTTTCAGGTGATCTCGACATTTACTGGGAAATTTGTTCAGAGACGAGGCTGATTCCAGACCTTACCATTTAATGGGTAAGAATCCTAGCATGAATACCGATGGAATATTCACGTATCATGGCTTTATAGTTTAACCAAATTCAGACGGGGTACTATAGTAGTAATAAAGGTTGTGACTAGACTGGGTTCGTGCGACACATGGAGTAGGATTGTGTCTAGATTCGCTCTCCCTCCGACCACAAATGGGTCCCCGTCATATTTAATGTATGTCATTAATAGCTTCGTAGCTCTTATGATTTGACGTTGTTGAGTAATAAGTTCTGCATCAAACAATTCTTAGACAGTAAAAAATGAACTACATGTCGCGGCACAACAATGCACTCTTCGAATTTATTAACTTAGTTCTCATAAATTGAAAGAAAACAACTCAAATGTAACTACTATACATGCTCCTTTGGACTAGAGAAACTGTCCTTTATCTCAATTCTAAGAGATATAGGGTTTCAGGCGAGTTTCGTTCACCCATCCTGGTCGCAGCATACCATCCAGTTGCGCAAGTTGGACTGCTCCTAGAGGTCGGATCTCTGCAACTATAAATGGTCCCAACCAATGCATGAAAAAATTTCCTGGATGTTTCTGGTACCGACTATCATAAAGTAGGACCTTATCTCCTTGTGCAAATACCTTGGTCTTAATGTGTCTGTCATGCCAAGCTTTCTGCCTTGCTTTCTCAACTCATTGATGAAAGTTTGTTAAAAACCTGGTCTCTTCAAGTTCTTCTAAGTCCATGAGCCTCTACGCAACTAATTCATCCTCTAACATGTGTGCAATCCATGCAATGTACAAACTTGGAGTAATGAATTCTGCAGGTACCACCACCTCTTTCCCATAAAATAGCTGAAATGGAGTGTACTTTTGGAGTTTCTTTGTGGTTGTCCTGTAAGCCCATAACACTGTTGGAACTTTTTCATCTCAATCTTCCTTGTTTACGCAACAGACCTTTGTTAATCCTCTCTCCAAAATCTTGTTAAATGCTTCCACTATTCCATTAGCTTGGGGGTGGAAGGGACAACTTTTATGATGTTGGATCAAGAACTCTGTTGTAAGATTTGTTATTGTACTACTGATGAAATGAGCTCCCTGATCACTGGTTAGACTCCTAGGACATCCAAATCGAGTGATAATATTTTCAAAAATGAACCTAGCAGCAGTATCAGTCGAACAATCTTGGAAAGTTGTTTCCTCAACCCAACGAGTAAGGTAATCAGTTGCAGTAATAATATACCTATCCTTTGAATGCTTAGTTGTGGGGTTGATCGGCCCAATGAATTCAACCACCCACTTCTCAAATTCTTGTAGAGATCGGACTGGCTGAAGAGGAAATTTATCTCGTCGTGACGACTTACCTACTCTTTGACAGACATTGCATGATCTAGCATATGCCTTTGCATCCTTGAAGAGTGTGTCCCACCATAGTCCAGCTTGGAGGACTTTCTGCGCAGTGGCCTTTCCTCCAACATGACCTCTCCCAACTCCATTGTGGCACTCCCACAATATGTCTTATCTTTCATGATCTAAGACACATCTCATGAGGATACTATTTAGTCCCAATTTGTACAATTTCCATGAAATCAATTGATAGTCTGCTACTCTAACCACCATATGACATTTCTAAGTTGCAGAGTACGTTTCTGGGCAGGCCCCTATACTTAAAAATATTGCTATGTCTTCTAGGTATTCTGGTATAGCCTCAACCCAGAACATGTCTGCATCTAGGAGTTGATCATCGACTGCGTCGCCACTTTATCCTGACTCTAATCTGGATAAGTGATCATGCCCGATGTTGCATCTTCCAGGCTTAATGATCACTTCAAAATAAAATTCCTGAAACAATAGAAACCACCAACAGATTCTTCCTTCCAACACAGGTTTGTTAACTAGATATTTTAATGCAGAATGATCAGTAAAGAAATTAAAATGAGATCCTAACAGATAATGTCTAAACTTCTGCAAAGTGTAGATCATGGATAAACCCTCCCTTTCTGTGGTTGTATAGTTTCACTCAACTTGCGACAACTTCCTGCTAGAAAAATAAATAGGATGATCCATGGCTCCATATCCTGGTTGTGCTAAGATGGCTACCAAGGTAATACCCGATGCATCTATGTGCACGTGAAATTTGTGTTGAGATTTTCCTTTAATATTTCAAACACTTTATCACACTTTGGGGTCCATTGGAACACTTTTGCCTTATTTAGTATATTTTCCATAGGTGCAGTGATGTTTTCATATCTTCTGATAAACTTGCGATAGTACCCTGTCTGCCCCAGCGTGGAGGGAAACTTCTTAGCACTTGTAGGTGGCCACATGTTCACACTAACCACAAATTTGGCAGGTTCTACCAGTAATCCTTCTCGACATACTATGTGGCCTAAAAATTTTCCATGTGGTACACAGAAGATACACTTTCTGAGGTTCAATGATATCTACAATTATCTACATCTGTTAAACATCATATGTAGTAGCGCTACATGTTCCTTGAGTAGACTATATACCGTCCAATCATCCATATAAAATTCTATAAACTTGTGGATAAATTCTCGGAAATATGTTATTACAATTTGAGAAAAAACTGCATGGACATTCTTTAGGCCAAATGGCATCACATTATATGCAAATGACCCCCATTCTATTTTGAATGTGGTCTTCTTTTTGTCTTCTTCAACAATCCTTACTTGGTGATACCCTGAAAATCCATCTGTGAATGAGTAAGACTCTTTTCCCACAACTTGTTTTAGAACCTCATCAGTAAAAGGTGTTGGGAATGGATCATGCACATGGGTAGGGTTAAGGATTCTATAGTCTACACAGAACCTAATGTCCTTTGTTCCTTTCTTGTTTTCGATGACTATTGGGCTAACCCATTATGCTTCTTCCACTACCAAAATAATTCCATCTTTCAACATCTTGTCTATTTCCCTCTTAACATTCTCTTTCACTCTGGGGTTAAGGAGATATGGCCTATTCCTTAAGGGCTTTGATCTTGGTTTTAGTTCAATTTCCATCTATCCCATAGCTCCTTTAATCCCTTTTAGCTTTGAAAATGTCTTTGGGAACAAGTCCTCATACTCTCGCAACATGCTATGTATTTCCTAACTAGTATGCTCATCCTAGTAGTCTCCCACCATAGCTATATTAGGTTTCTTTGTAGTCCCTATGTTGACTTTGCACAACTTCAATGGGTGATTAAAAGAACCACCAGTTTGACTAGGTATGATGTTCTATATTTCTCTTCTCTCTTCTATCTCCTTAATGGATAATTTTCTCAATTCTTCTAAATCATCCGAGATTTCCAAATCCTTCTCAATCTTCTAACATTCTATAGGTCTCTCATCCAAGTTTAGGTGAAGTTCTTGGCTATGCCTTGCGCATACCACTAGGTCTGATTTCCGTTTACTAATACCTATAAAAAAGAATTCTTTAATTCTTTGTAGGACTACTTTAATCTCAGGGTACTTACTTGTAAATGAGAAGTCCTTTCAAAAGTGATTTGCCAACATTTTCTAGTCGTCAATCTGTCTTCTGGTTTCCTCATGCATCAACCAAGCTTTCAAAATTGGATTTAGTGAATGGGGAAATACTTGAACCCAAAAGTGAGATGGTATTTCCGCAACCTGCCACTGTGTCACACATTGTTGAATACGTTCTTTAGGATCAGACTTTCTGTTGAGCAGTTGCACAGCTTGGAAATCCATCCACATCTCTAGTTCCAACAACTCTTTATCTTGAAATTTGTATTTGATACCTTGCTTCACATCGTTCCAATTTTCAATTAAGGCTTTTTGATTGGCCCACCATATCGCAGGGGTTTCCTAGAGGGATAAATCCAATACTGAGATCCTTTCATCCTCCACTACCTTTTCTTCCATGTTGACCATAAAACATGTCAATTCCTGAGGTACCATCATATATTGGGTGTTCTCTGACCTTGGTTCCAACCCTATCTAATTTCCCTGACAGCTGCGCATATTCTTGAAAATATTTCATATGAGCCCTTCCCTCACTAAGTCTTCCTTCTTCTCACCTTTAGCCTTAAACCATTGACTAAAGTTAATGAGAACCTCATTTGCTTATGCATTGTTAGTCCAGTTTTCTTTGTTAAAAAATTCTTACGCTGAGTTTTTTCCATTTGACCTCCAATCATAAAACTTTCTCCACAAAACATTTTTGATGGGTACTGTGCTTATCCTCCTGCAATCTGAGGGTGACTCTTAGTCCTAAAATTCTTGACTTCATTGTCGGGGAACGAATTGAATACATTTCCTTGGGATTGAACGACAAAGCAATATTGATTCTGAAGGTGCATCATATCAATACCTTGAAGATTTCAACTTGCACCTAGCGAATCCATTGTTTCATTTGTGGATCCCAAAAGCAAACACACGAGGTCTACACATATACCTCTGGAAACACCTGAAGTTGACCCAAAGAATATTATCAAGAAAGGAAAGACTTATCAACAAGGATTTCTAGCTATTGTACCAAGTAATTCTAGTTGTTTACATGATTCTTCTTTTAAAACTCCAATAGCTATATCTTATTCTCCACGCCTACCATCTGCTGAAGTTTCTAGAAGTTTGGACTTTGAAATATTTCCTGTTGAATTTTCTCCTTTTAGTCCTCATTTGGAATAAGAAAGTCTAGAAACCCTTGTTTCTCATGATATTGTAAGGTGGTTTATACCCAAGAGGTTAGAAGATTTTCCCACTTTGGGTTTTCCTACTCATCCTCCTCCCTTGGACCCTTTACCATCCACCTCCAACACTCAAATTCTTCCCCTTGCTCCTAAAACCACAACTGTAGTTGTACCTGTCCAAACTCCATCTCCCCATTGTTCTCCTACAATTCACATTCCAATGGTAGGTGCTAATATTCCTAGAAATAGGATGGATGCCATAATGGCTGCCAGATATGCCCCTCTTGTTTTACCTCAGCCTATGAATTCTCTCCTAGTCGGAGACTATCTTAATTACATGCCCAAGTTCACAGGGGAGAAAGACATAACTGTAGAAAAACACCTTTCATTCTTGAGGCATTCGGGGGATAAAAAATATTTTCTTTATTACATTAAAAAATTTGGGTTACTTAAGAGGAAAGAGAGGGAATCTGTTTCAGACTTCTCAAAATATTTAATAAAATGTATAATAAGATTCCCATTGAAATAAAGCCTACAAAAACCTCAACGAATATTACTTATGCCGGTTCTTTTGACCCTAAGTTTTGCCTCTTGTTGAGAGAAATAAGATATACCTCTTTAGCACATCTGCAAGGTGCATCCCTTGAAGTAGAGTCTAATATATTAGCGGCTCACAAAATTAGGAGTAAATATGATAGAGACATAATAATAGGCAGGGTTGAAGCTTCGACCTCTGATTCCTTTGCTTCCCACCCTCAAGTGGATGAATTAACAAAATTGGTAAAATCACTTTCCGCAGAAATGGAGAAGTTGAAACTTGAAGGAAAGAAGAGCTATATGAACACCCATAATGATGATAATAGGGGTAATTTTAGAAGACCCAATACTGCTCCTCAGATCCTCCAAAGAGATCAAAGAAATAGGGATAGGCATGATCAAAGAATCCAATCCCCTCTCCAAAATAACCTTGTTACTGATGAAGAAGGAGAGGAGGAAGAAGTTGATTTTGAAATCCATTGTCTTGGTGACACCTCTTCATCTCCTCATTTAACCTGATATGCATATGAATATTCTCTCATGGATAATATCCAACTAAAAAAATTAAGACAAGAAAAAAGGACCAGTGGAAATGCAAATAGATACAACCTAAAGTCAAAGAAGAAAGAGGGGAAGCTTGACATTTATGATCAGCCTACTAGAGCAGAGAATCCTGCTAAGAGTGTGACATCTAGAGGCAAAGAAAAAGAGGCACAAAACCCCTAGGAAGTGTTTAATATACCTACCCCATAATTTAAGGAGATTCTGAAGCCTCCCTCCTCTTTTATCTTTGAGAATAAGATTCAAAAAATTAAAATCCATGTACCTTTTTTGGAGCTAATAAAGAATGAGGAGTTCAAAAGGTACCTTTCCAAAATGTTGCAGCCTGAACCTTCCTCTAATTCCATAGATTCAATCAAACTTCAAGATAAAAAAACCAATTGTCATCCTGGGAACTTTGGTAGAGGATAGAGATGACTCGCCCACCCCTTTCTACACATCATTAAACCTTCATGATAAAGTGTTGCACAATTGCTTGATGGAATCAGGGGAATCTCATAACATCATGCCTAAAACTGTCATGGATGAGATAGGGTTGGAAGTTACAAAAACCTACCATGACCTATACTCATTTGATTCTAGGAAGGTGAAGTGTCTTGGGGTTAATAAAGACCTAGTTGTTTCCTTGTTCCAATAGCCAATGAAAAATGTGGTCATGGATATTGCAGTGGTTGATGTCCCCCCTAAGTTTGGGATGCTCTTGTCAAGATATTGGATCAAAAGACTAGGGGGAAACTTTCATATGGAACTTTCATATGCCACCATTCATGTGTTTGGGGGAGAACATAAGAGGATTTATAGGGAGGCACAATTATCCTACATCATCAGTGATGAATAAAATCCTACCAACCACCCTATTTTTTCACGTCATATTGATTTAGGATCCAGTATGTTGATCCCCAATCACCTTTTCAAATACGAAAGTAGTCCATCCTCTGTTGTGAAGATCCTCCTCCTAATACCTATGTTTGGAAGATGTTTTTTGATGGGGCCTATTCTAAGGAGGGTGTTGGTGATGGGGTAGTATTTATTTCTCCTACTAAAGAGTTCATATCTTTGTCCTTCAAGCTTGAATTTGAAACTAAAAACAATGTGGAAGAATATGAGGCTCTTGATTTGGGTTTGAGGGATGCTAAAGACATGAGGATTGAAGATATAGTAGTGTTTGGAGATGTTGAATTAATTGCTCATCAAGTTAAAAATAAGTATCAAGATAAACACCTCAGGTTAAGGACTTACTGAAATGAATTTTTGGATCTTGTTGATAGTTTCTTCTTAACTTTTAATAGCTCATTTGTTCCAAGAGAGGAGAACACTATGGCAGATTCCTTGGTTGTTTCAGTAAGTAATTTTAGAATTCCCTTGCCCCATAAACTCAAGTATGATGTGGAAGTGAAGTATAAACCCTCTGTACCTAACAACATCAAACATTGGAAGGATTTTAAGGATGATATTGAGATAAAAATATTTCTTGAGACTGTGGAGGAGTTTTTTTCCTTACATATTGATCAAGATCATGATGCTGAAAAAGGCCCTCATACTAATATTTTTCTGAATAAAATTGTTGACCATCATATTGTTTAGTTGCCCAGTAACCATATTCCAAAAGGACTAGCCCCTTGGAGAGATTGTTTGATATAAATGATGTTTTTGTAAAGTTTAAAGGTTCAACTGAAAATTCTGAGGTGACTGAATGCAATTTAGGTACAGAGGAGGATCCAAGGTATGTTAAGTTGTCTAGAAGCTTGTCAAAGAAACAAAGGGTTGAGTATGTTAATCTTTTAAAGGAGTTTGTTGATGTGTTTTCCTGGAAATATGAAGACTTAAGAACATATGACACAAACATCATTGAACATAAGATCCCTTTGAAAGAGGGGGCCAAGCCTTTTAGGCAGAAGCTCAGACAGATAAATCCCATGTTGTTGCCTATTATGGAAAAAGAAGTGAAGAAAATGTTCGATGCCAAAATCATCATTCCTTTGAGATACTCTGAGTGGGTGGCTAACTTGTTCCCTGTAAGGAAGAAAAATGGGGAAATTAGACTATGTGTTGATTTCAGGAATCTGAACAGAAGCTCCAAGAAAAATATTACCCCCTGCCAAAGATGGAGCACATTTTGCAGAGAGTGACTGGGTTCATCTAGGATGTCTATGATTGATGGCTTCTCTAGCTACAATCATATCTATGCCCTTCCTGGAGATAGAGAGAAGACAACCTTCACTATGTAATATACCAGATATTAAAAGTATGCAGAACATAAATAAAATGCTAGAAATGGCAGAATAACAACAATATAACCAGAATAATCACCACAATAACACTGAAATAATATAAGAATAACAACAGAAATATCACTTTGATTCTGAGAGAAATGTTCACGGGCCTCTTCAAGGGGGAAACCTCTAGTTGAATAGAGCTCTATTAATATAATATCCAAGCTAGGGTTCTCATACCCTCGACTCCTATTTATACTAAATATGTCTATCAAAAGAAGCATCTAGAGGAAGATCCTTCTAGAAGCAGAATCTTCTATTAGGTATTCTTACATTCGACTTATTATATTTTATTGCAAGGACTTATTAATATTGACCTTTATTACATCTGAATATATTGTTCTATCTATGTGCGGGTTAGGACCCTAACATGTCCTCCCCCTTAAAAACACCCTTGTCCTCAAGGCTTGAGATGTGGAAATTGCTACAGAATGGTAGGTGGTTCCCAAGTGGCATTTGTTGAAGTTGTATCTTTCCATTGGATTAGCACTTCCTTGATGGTTCTCTGATGCAGGCAACACTCACGCTGGTCCAAAACTGCTTGTGGTTGTAGGCAATTGGATCATTCTTTAGCTAACTCGGGAAGGTTGGTTTGAATTTGGCACTTAGTTCCGATCACCTTCTTTAAGAAGGAAACATGAAAAATGGGATGTAGCTTTGAATGACTGGGAAAATCTAACTGATAGGCCACCTATCCCACCTGCTTGAAAACTGTATAAGGACCATAAAATTTGGGCTCTAGCTTCTGACAATGCTCGGCCTTGAGGAAATTATGCTTGTAAGGTTGTAGGCGAAGAAACACCTGATCCCCTTCTTCAAATTGACGTTCAGGGCGACCTTGATCTGCTTGTTACTTCATGCAATTTTGTGCCATGACCAAATTCTCTTTGAGGGTATAGAGAATAGCCTCTTGAACTCTAAGTGTTTGGTCAACTGCCTGAACCTTCAAGACACCAAGTAAGTATGAGAGAACTGAAGGTGGATTTTTTCCATATACTGCTTCAAAAGGAGTCATGCGTGTAGCTATATGGTATGAAGTGTTGTACCACCATTCAGCTAGGGGTAGCCATTGATCCCACTAATTTTTCTTTTCCGAGGCAAAACACCTCAAATATGTTTCCAAACACTTGTTGACAACTTATGTTTGACCATCAGTCTAGGGATGATAAGTTGGACTGAGATGAAATTGGGTGCCTTGTATCTTGAACATTTCTTGCCAAAAATTGCTTGTGAAAGTTGGGTTGCAATTATAAACAATAGAGTGTGGCATGCCATGAAGCTTGAAGACCTAATTCATTAAACTTTGAGCCACTGTGGATGTTGTAAATGGGTGTTGAAGACACATAAATGAGCAGACTCAGAAAGGCGATCAACAACCACCATGATGACTAATTTATTTCCCGATTTGGGTAAGCTTGTAATAAAATCCATCGAGATGTCCTTCCAAATAGCAAGTGGAATCGAGAGCGGTTGTAGTGTGCCCGGAGATTTGACTGTTTCTCCCTTGTTGCATTGACACACATCACATTCAGTGAAAAAATTACGAATGTCCTGTTTCATACCATCCTAGAAAAAAGAACGTTTGACCCTATCATAGATTTTGGTGAACCTGGAGTGCCCTGCTGTCGGTGTAGCATGAAGCTCAGAAAGTACCGTGGATTTAAGATTTGACTGTTTACTTAAATACAAACGACCTTTGTATCGAAGCTCATGATGGAGCCAAGAGTACCCTGGGGGAGCTGGAGAACTGGACTGCAATTGTTGGATCAACTGCAAACTTTTGGGATCTTGTAGCCAATCCTGGCAAACGACTTGGAACCAATCTGCTACAATGAAGGAAAGAGAAAAAAGGGATCCTTCATCTTCATATTTGCAGGAAAGTGCATCCACAACCACATTTTATTTTCCTTTCTTGTAAATGATCTCATAATCATAGCCAAATAGCTTAGTTGCCCATTTTTGTTGCTCCAGGGAGTAAATGTGTTGTTCCAGAAAATACTTGAGGCTTTGATGGTCTGTCTTAATTTGGAAACATTTCCCTAACAGATAAGGGTAACACAAAGAAACAACATGCAGAATAGCCAACATTTCCTTTTCATAGATAGATTTGCCCAGATTTATTTCAGATATTTTCTTGTTGATAAAGGACAAAGGTCGACCCTCTTGCATAAGGACAACACTAATTCCTTTCCCTGAAGCATCACATTTCAAGACAAAGGTCTTTGTGAAATTAGGAAGGGCCAGGACTGGAGTGGTGCACATGGCCATCTTCAAGGTTTTAAAATCTTGAGCAGCAGTTGGAGTCCAAGCGAAAGAGTTATTTTTTAGGAGAGCAGTGAGAGGTGCTTCAATATTTTCGTAATTCTTAACAAACTTGCGATAATAACCTGCTGAGCCCAGAAATCCACGCAAGCTCTTGAGAGTGTTTGGGTGAGGCCAATATTACATAGCTTCAATCATTTTAGGATCCACCTTGACGTCATCCTTGCCAACCATATGACCCAAGTACTCTACTTCTGAGGCACCAAAAGCACATTTATACTGTTTTAGGAAAAGTTGGTGCTGAGAGACTAGATGGAGAACTCGATCCGCATGAGCAAGATGTTTCTTCCAGGTCTTTCTATAGATGAGGATATCATCAAAGAAAAATAAGACAAATTGACGGAAAAAAATATGGAAGACATGATTCATGAGGCTTTGGAAGGTGGAAGGGGCATTACACAAGCCAAAAGGCATGACCAAAAACTCATAGTGGCCCTCATGAGTTCTAAAGGAAGTCTTGGTAATGTCTGCCTCTTTCATACATATCTCGTGGTAGCCCGAACGAAGATCAAGTTTAGTAAAGAATTGGGCACCACTCAGTTCATCCAAGAGGTCATCAATGAGAGGAATGGGAAATTTGTCTTTAATGATAAGTTTGTTGAGAGCACAGAAGTTAGGAAACATTCACCAAGAACCTTCTTTCTTCAGGACCATGACCATAGGAGAAGAGTAGGGGATCGTACTAGGGAGGATAACTCCTGCATTAAGGAGTTCCTGGACCATTTTCACAATTTCATTTTTTGGGGAAAAGGGGTGACGATACAGATGGATATTGGGATGATCCAGGTGGATATCGGGGGCCACCTACATTTTCCAAATGGCTCAAAANATTTTGAGGGCCTAAATGAAGTTTTTTCGAGATCGAGGTTCTCAATGATATATGAAGGCATAATTTATCCCCCAAAATGAATCTCCTCGGCGATACCTTTCCAACGAGCTATCACACGCCTAAAACGGAGATCGTATGCA
>CBVK0100184989.1:1923-17816 GCA_900067695.1 Picea abies
CATTGTGGATTGATCATGTCAGTTACTTTAAAAGGACCAAATCCCCTTTTTCGAATTGGTCATATTGTAATTGTAAAAGGAAAAAGAAGAAGTCAGCCCCAGAATATATCAAACAGGCCCTGAAACATAATAAAGGTGGTTATAACCACCCAGTTGAAGAATTCAGCCCTGTCTGTGAAGAGACACTTCACACGTGCCAGTCTTGTATAAATAAGGAGGCTAGCGCCTCACTTGGACACATAACTCACTTGTTCATTTGTGAGACAAGTTTCAGAATTGTAGTTAGAGAAGAAGGAGAGAGAGTGGCGCATATCTGGGAGAGGATCTTTTGCATTAGTTTAAGAGATCTCTTGGCATTGTATTGGCTATCTATAATAAGGAAGTTTTGTTGGGTTTTCTTCCTCTAGAGGGTTTCCCAGGATAAATGTTGTGTCTCTTGTCATTATGTATTTCTCAGTGATCTTGTATTATGCTATTGTTATCTAATGAAATGCAAAGAACTATAATAATGGCTTAAACATTAACAAAATATCCTAGAGCCACAAAGTTCCAAAGTCCCAGACTTCTTGCCACGTACTTCGGCCTTCGGTGCTTCAGGATTTTCTCACACCTTGTGCCTTATGTTTCCCAGAGTAAGACTTCATCGAAGTACTTACATTGTCCTTCCACTAGTTTATCGAACAGTCAATAAAGGATCCCAACGGACCCTTAGATCAATGGCTTACACTGCTCCCAAAATCTTCTCCACGATCCAACAATTGGATGGATTTCGCCACTTCGGGGATTCTCAAGTCCGCGACCCTTACTTTTCTTAACTCTTCAATTCCCAAATGGTTACCTACCAAAGGGGTCATAAAGTGGGAATGACGGATTTCTACCGGTTAATGATATTGCTTACCCTATCCTTCCACTATACTCGATCTAACAATTGAGAAGGGTCTCGAAGGATCCTTAGATCTACGGCCCACGCTACTTTGTGACTTTGGCATTCAAGGATTCTGACCATTTAACACATTTTTACTCCTAGAGTGGGTCAACGTCGAATGACCATAGGACTCACCAATCCAATCAACGGTTAAGGTTGATTGCTCGATCTAACGGTTGTGAGAGATCTCGAAGGATTCTTAGATCAACGGCTAGCGTTACTTCGTGAGTTCAACGTTCAGGATTTCCAGTCGCTTCAAACTCTTTTACGCCCGCAGTGGGTCAACATTGAATGATCGCAGATCACATCCGACGGTCAGGAAGGGTCCTAAAGGTTCTTAGATCGACGGTTGAGAATGCTTACTCGATCTAACGGTTACGACAGGCCCCAAAATGTAAATGGGCAGCTATGATAGCACGATCCTTTATACAAAGGGTCTTCTCTCTGGGTAACGCTTTGCTCTTTTTTCACATAGCGCAGGGTTCTTGGGTCCTGGTCATATGGAACTCTAACAAGCCCCCAAGGGATATACTCTTAGTTCTTATCCGAGATTTGGTTAAGGCCGCATAATTGTGCCTGTGGTCACTAGGGATAATGGGTTGAAGGAAGTGCCTTTCACTTTAGAATCCAAATCATGTAACAGAACAATGGTGGTTTTAAGGGATTGACATGTTCAAAGTTATCCCATGGAGTCTATCCTGACTCTGTATTTCTAGGTTTGGTCCCTAGATAGTCCCTTGAGGACTTTCCAATCAACACAGAGGCCAAAGTCTTATTCCCTAGGATTCATTAAAAACCCATTAGTAACAATGCTCTCTAGCTAAATAGGATTTAAAACATAAATCCATTGACGGGATATGATATTCAAACTTTAATTTGAAATTCCAGTCATCCAGGTCGTCCAAATCAAAATTATCTAGCATACAAATAAGGTGCAATGTTATGCCATCATCCCTATATATCAAGGATGTATATGTATATCACAAATACAAGCATTCAAGCATGCTTTCCAATTCAATTTTATAGATTCTATGAAATACTTATCTATTATGGTCGATAGTCGACCAACTGACTGTGGGTATTCACCTTTCCACCCAATCGTAGGCTCAAATGTATTCACTCTTAGCATTTTTTCCACCCCCATGCCAAGCCATGATAGCACCAGGTATTTCTCTCTGTTCCTCAAGTCTTCTTCCAAGCCCCGTCATGGGAAAGGTCTTCCTCTCTCTTCCAGAACTCTCTCATGTAACTAGAACAGCTTAATTTTTTAGTTCTTCTTCTCAACTAGAGAGCCTCATGTGTTTTTCTTCTTTCTGAATCATCCTCCGGCCCATTCGTTTGTCTCTTCTTTTCTCTTCCTTCATGTGCATTCTTGCACACATCCCCCCAGGAAGGTTCTGGACATATCCTATTCCTTCTATCAGTAGGAACTCGGGTCCATCTAGGTATGCAGGAAGACTGCACTCTGTCGTACTTCATGATGACAGATTTTTTTCCTTCTCAGAGAGGCCCTCCATGCTTCCATTCATTGGGGTAGTTGATCGTTCAACCACTAGTCCTTTTCTCATTAATTGATTTTTCCTTGGGATCAGGATGAGTTTTATTATTCTAGATCAAATATTTCAATAAAGAGGATGGGGTCATCTTGGCATGATGAACCCTCTCTATAGGGTTCCTCACTCTTTCCTCTAATGGTATAATGGTTAGTACTTCAAGGCTTCACCCCCATAGTCATTTGTTGGCAATCTAAACAATAATACATTTACATTGTTCTCATGCCATGGCATGGTAATCATAAGTAGTGAGTAATTACAAATTGGGGGAAATAGGGGTGTAACATGCGGCTTCTACCCAAGCATTAAAAATAGTTCCCACACATGCTCTACCTTGGTTGGAATTTTGTATTATTTATTTTTCATAGGTCCCATCAATTTCTTACGAGAGACATTTCATTTTCCTCAGGATCTCTCGGAGAGCATCTATAAGTTTTATGATTGGATTTTATCTTTTTCCAGCTACAAGCTTCTAGGCCTTCAGCCCCTTCTTGCCATGAAATGAGGGACAATACCTTCTTGGGTCAGTACACCTGAACATCCCAAAAGGTAAGGGGATGAGGAGATGAAGTGTGGAAAGTGACAAGTATGGTCGGGAATGGCACGATGACTCGTTAAGAGGACTTCCCAGTAGAAAACCTATCCTCAAGGATGACCCACTTACTAGGGAGAAATGTCAACCACTAAAGTGAAATAGGGAAAAGAGCATAATTTCCAAGAAAAGTTACATAATCAAAAGCATTTGAAAATTCAAAAAACTCAAATGCCTAAAATATTGAAATGAAACTCACCATAATACATGGCTTGTACCTCATGGAGCAAACCCCAATAATTCAATTGATGTGGTGGATACCGTCACGATGATCCTGGAAATGTGGTGGTGAAGCAGGTCTCTATCTGTGCAAGTGGACATTGATGGTCAAGTTTTCTCTCGTTACTCAATGTCTGCAACCTGAGGGCCTTGAGACATCATCTCCTTAGTTATCTCTAAGAGTTGGGGATAACACCTCCTTCACCATTTGATATTATGTATGGACAACATAAGAAAGAAATAAGGCTTCAAGGAGATGAACATAAGGCAAGCTCATTCATGGAAAAGATCAGGCAGATGCATCTAAGGGTTCAGGAGCAACGCGATAAGAGTCAACAGTTGTACAAAGTCAGGCATGACCAACACAAGGAGGATCAAAAATTCTGTGTTGGGGACAAGGTGTGGCTCTTTCTTTGTAAGGAACGATTGATGGGAGAAACAAAGAAACACAATCCCCTTACATATGGACCATTTGAGATCATTGAGTAAGTAAATGAGAATTCCTTCAAGATAAAATTTCCACCTTATATGCATATTAGTCCAATGGTGAATGTGGAATAACTGAATTTGTTCGAACCTTCCATGCTAGATGAAGAGGAATAACATCAGGTTCTTCCTACTGTGAAATACCTTGCACCTACTACTCTTGAAGAGTTGAAGGAAGACAAAATTTGATACAATTTTGCAGCATAAGGAGCAAGCAATTCGCAAAGGATAGCAAGAAATGTGGCAGATTGGTCTCAAAGGACAAACTCCAAGGAAAGTGAAGTGGTATGAGAGGAACCAGATTGAAAGCAAGTTCCATCATATATCCTAGATATCTTTTGAGGACCAAAATCCTCCCAATGGGAAGGTGTGATTTGAATTGGATCCAACAAGAACAATTGGCTATCAGCATAGGCTCTAGGATAATCAGCACGGGAAATGTTTTAGGTTATGGATGATGAAGGAGATCTATTTGTTGACATGAAGGGACACATGGCATCAAGATTGATGTCCACTCTTGTATTCGATGTAGTCTAAGTCATATGAGATGTGAAGTTGGGTAGCATATTATTGTACATAAATAAATAATGTATTAGAAGAACATGAGACTTTCATTAGATCTTTTCCCCTAGGAGAAAATACAAATAAACCAAGAGAATGAGGAGAAACGGATTCGTGAGAACCTTAAGTATTAGGGATGCCTAACCTTCTAATGATCCTCCCAGTCAACTCAATCTCCTATATCATGTTTTCCCCACAATGAAAAAGGGGTTCTTTGGTTGTGAATAATGTGAAGAGGTTTCCCAGATGCCACTGACGAGCATAGAGATGAACCATAGGGCCTGTAACTTGTCCATTGTTTAATAATAAAGAGCTTGGTCGAAGCCAAAAGAATGTTTCTTTTCCTGTTTGGGTTTCCAAGGTAAATTTTTAGTTATGTGTGTGAGTGTGTTTGTTGTATTTGGATTTCGTTGTCTATGGGTGGAAATGTTTGCACTATAATTTAATGATAAATGGCGTGAACAAAAAATTGATAGTGGTCGGTATTTCGTTTTCGTAAAGATAAATCTATGCTAGTCGGGATTGAATTCATTCTTCCTTAGATGCAAATCCCATGGGCCAATGAGCTCATCTAACAGTGCTTTGACCACACCTGCCAATCCACTTCAAAGGTTGGAAATTGATGGTTGTCCATCCAGAGTTGTTGCTATTTACTTGGGGGTTGCTAATTTCATTTTAAGAGTCATTGGGGATTTTCTATCACTCCCAAAGTCGATTTTGCTGCTAGTTGGTGTCTACACATTGTCCATAGGTCGTACATCATGTTCTAGACATTGTTGGGGTGTTTTACTTTGTCCACAAGTCATATGCAAGCCATACTTTAAAATTTGGTGTTTTTTGATCATTTTTTGATTTCATGTGAGCAATATATATGATTTTCTTCTTCACTAGTTTCCCAAAAACAACCTTGAACGTTTTTATCTGTTATGGGTTACCCCACTCGCCTTCAAGACATTTTTTAATTGTTGTGGATTTCCAAATTCGCCTATGGATGTCTTATTTTCTATTGAATATTAAATATTTCCTCTAGATATTTGTTTTTAATTGTTGGCCTACTCATTCCGCTAGGTTATTTTTGTTACTGCTCTTTTTTTGGTCAATTTCCCTTATGAATGACTCGGTTCTCCCTTGTTTCAATTTTGCTTCCATATTAGTAATTTTCCTCTTCCTTATTCAGCCAACAACAATTGTCAGTCGAATGTATTTAACCTATGTTCGACTTGGTTTCTTAATTGTTCGATCCATCCATTGGAGCATTCAATTGGCCTAACATTTGGTTGACTCGATTATTGGAGCATTCAACTAGTCAACCATTCAGTCGACTTGACCATCGTAGCATTCAATTGGTCTAACATTTGGTCAACTAGATTGTTGGGGAAGTCAACTGATCAGTTAGTGGGCCGACTCGACTTGTGGGTGGTTGACCGATCAATATTTGGGTCGACTTGACTTGTGGATAGTCGACGGGTCTGTTATTTGATCGACTTGACTACTGGCTTGGTTGGTCGACTTTCTTTCAACTAAAGAGAGCTAAGCTTATAGTCATTTTGTAGAGGTTTTTCATGTTGGTGAGATAGATAAGCTATAATCCTTTCTTTTATGGATCATATACCTTTCTGATTGGCTTCTTTCCCGAATGGGTATCCTCAATACTAGGGTATGAGGTTCTTCTTCTTCTTCTTTTAATTAATACTCTTATGTTGAGTCAGATTTTGCACCCTCCAACTCAAACTCTATTGTCTCTAGTTCTTTTTCGTGTGGTAGGACTTCATGTTTGGGAACATCTTTAATCTCTCTAAAGACAACATCCTGACTATAAAGTGTATTCTTAATTATTGGGTTCCAAATATTATAGCCTTTTATACCATATTTATAACCAAAAACTTTGAGATGTTCAAGAGAGGGTTTTTTACAAGATCATGCCTTATGATTTTTTTCCACCAACGTTGATGAGGGTGATCTATTTACTAGGTAACATGCAATACCCATTGCCTCTGTCCAGAATTCTAGTCCTAACCCAGGACCACTAAGCATGCTCCTTTCTTTTTCCATCGGCATCATATTCATCCTTTTTGCAACCCCATTATGTTGAGGTGTGTATGGAGTAGTCTTATGTCTTACTATACTACACTTCTTACAAAACTCCTCGAATTCATTCCTGCAGAACTCTCCACCATTATATATCCTAAACACCTTTATTTTCTTCTCTGTTTGATTCTCCACAAGAGCCTTAAACTCTTTAAATTTACCAAAGACCTCAAATTTCTTTTGGAAGAGATAAATCCATGTGTTCCTTGAGAAATCATCAATGAATGAAACATAGTACACAGATTTACCTAATGATGGAACAGGAACAAGTCGAAACACATCACTATGTACTAACTCTAATATTCTCTTTAGTCTTGTAGCCCTAGCTGAGAATCTTACCTAATTCTATTTTCCATATATGCAATGTTCACAAAAATCAAAATCCAATGTGAAATAGGACATACCTTCAACCAAAAACTTACCATGTAGTACTTGAGGGCCCTTCTCTCCAATATGTCCCAGTCTTTCATGCCACAACATTGTCTTTTCTCCAGAGATGGTAGGGATTTTGTCTTCTTCATTTCCTCCCTCAGGAAAAATAGAACTATTACACCCATTATTAATAATGTTTCACAGCAACTTCTATAAATTTCCATTCCAAAATCCCCTCATCAACACCATTGCTCCTCAAACCATTTTGCAAGTTTCATTTTCAAACACAGTATGTACACCTGCATCACTCATCTTACTTACAAATATCAAGTTTCTAGCCAGCTTTGAAATGTGAAAAAACCCATGGAGTGTTCTAATCCTTCCATCCTTGAGAAATAACTTTAATTTTCCTTGTCCTATGATTCTGGTTGTCGAGTCATCCCCTAGGAAAATTTCACCTCCATTATACTTTTCATATTCACAAAAACACTCATTGTTGGAAGTCATGTGGAAAGAATCACCTGAATCAATCAACCATACATCATGATCTGCATGTGTGCTTGAAGAATCCAAGTACACATCCCCTCCTTCCTCTAAAGAGTTCTTCCCTTCTATGGAAGGAACATCATTAGATCCCTTCCTCTCTCCCTCTCTCAACACTATTAGATCTACAATCCTTCTTGTAATGCCCAGTTTTACCACATTTCTAGCATTTCCTTAAGGATTTTCTTGGATATTTAGATCTACCTCTAGATTTAGATCTCCCACTTGAGGACTTATTTTCATTTCTATCCAAGGAATGTCCTCTTACAAATAAGGAATCCATGATCTAACTATTCATGGTTTTCCCCCTCATTTCTTTTGATAACAAGGATGAAACGACATCATCAAACTTTAATGTGGTTGCATTACTCCCAGTAGCTACAATCAAAATATCCCATGAATCTGGGAAAGAAAATAGTAAACTAATGCAGTTATATTCATTAAAAATATTAGCGTTGATAGATAGCAACTGACTTACCACAATGCTGAAGGAATTTAGATTCTCTGTCATTGAGTCTCCATCATTCATTGTCAATAGGTATAGTTTCTTTTGAAGGAAAAGTTTTTTTACCGGAGACTTAGACTGATACAAAGCCCCTAACTTATCCCATAACACCTTGGTTGTGGCTTCTCCTGAGACATTCAGTAACACTGAATCTAAAAAAGACAATCAAAATGTGCTCTTTTCCTTCTTATCTAACTTCGTCCATTATTTCACCACAAGAATAACCAAACCCTTAGCAACAAATGTGTCCCCCTAAATCCAATAATTGCTCTGATACCAAGTGTACATTTTAAACTTTTATAATATAGCAATGCACACATAGATTCTTTATAAAACATAAATGAAAAAAAATAACATTCACACATAATACTCAGAAATTTACCGCGGAAACCTTAACCAAGAAAACCAACAAATGTTTAGAGACGCACCTCTAACTCTCATTGTATTAACTTCACCATTTACAATACAATATATATGATTCAGTGGCATCCAAAACCCTAATACGTGAACCCAAATTAAATTCCTTAACCGAAATTATATTATAATGGGATGAAAAACCATTAGCCAAAAAACTACGCGCACATGGAGCTAATCATGAAAAGAATATAACACATGCCCAACATATATCATGTGCCTAAAAAGAGTTTATATGCAAAATTTATGGCCCTAGGAAGTGGGAAGGGATGATTTTAAGGATGGAAATTTATATTAAAATGTAGAAACCTGTGCTAATCTTTTTTCTTTTTGTAAATAAAAAATATTATATTACCTTAGAGAGACATCATAGCAATACATAGTTCAAAATCTTCCACCTATTCTGCCATATACATGGAAACCAGAACATGTGGCCTGCAAAATTGATAGACATGTTTGTGAGTCTAGAATCAAAACATAACTAGTGCTAAATCTAACTGTAGTTGTGGCATCTCTCGGCCTGATAACATAACAATAAGAAAACTAGATAAATGGCGAACCTGGACAGCCATCATGGCTGAAGGTGAGAACGAACAGTTGGCAGCAAGTCGGGCAGTGTCGATTGGCGGGCCCATTTGACATGGAGTCGAACAAGAGGTCCATACGACGGTTGAGGGCATCCTGGCGATGGAGTTGGTTGGTCATGTCCCGTCGCATTTCAAAGATCAGCTGCAGATGATCCTCTAAGAACCTGCATGGACTGAGCAGTTATGTCGTTGAGGCGGCAACGGTGGATGGTTCGTGGGCACGTTGGCTATGTTATTGCTTCCCCCATCCATTATGGAGGAATGTCCTCGTCAACTATATAGCCACCCAAGTCTATCTCGATGGTGACATGGAGCAACACATTGACATTTGGGGCGGTCCCCATTGTTGAGTCCTCCAGCCAATCTAGAGGAATTTCTTCCTCTATCACACAGCCACCCAAATCGGTCGCGGAATGAATGAGGGGGGGTGCAGTGACAATTGATGCAGTTGATGCAGTGGAATTCTCCAGCCATTCGAAACCTAGGCTAATATTACTAGTCTTTAATATGCAAAATGTAAAATGTTTGGCGATAGTTTTGTAAAAATATTCAAATTTCTAAGGATTTTATATAGTTTCTATAAAAAAAATTGCGATTTTTAAGGAAAATTAATTTTATTCTATGGAATTTGGGCGAAATGTTTTTAGAAAAAATTAATTCATTTACGAAATTTAGCGAAATCTTTTTTGGAAAAAACCATGGAAAATTAATTCATTTACGAAATTTAGCCCCTAAAATCATCTACAGAAGTGGGCATTCAAATTCAACTTCTCAGAGCTCTTCTCTCAATAATAAAAATTCGTAAGAAAAACTATGGAGAAATAATGATAAATATTTAAATGATGTTTTACTTCTAATTTAAGGATTTAATACATTCACATTACATAATATTAAAGTAAATCTAAATCAAATAGCAATTTTACATCCACTTTGTACACTTCTCAACATCCTCCATTTTCTAATTTCACAAATACAAAATACTCTCAACAAAACCCCTCTCCTTGCCCTAAATCATGTATTTTTTTCATTATTTTTTAACATTTTCTGCTCCCCTTTCCAACCAAGTGTTTTTCTCTCAAATAAAAAAATACTATATTTCTCAATAAAAGCCTTTTTCATTCTCTTTTAGCATTTATTCCTCTCCTTTCCAAGCCATGATTTTTCTCTCAAATTAAGGTAGGGTTTTATTTTCTCTCAAAAAAGGATAAACTTGCTTATAGAGAATAGCTTATCAATCCATAGAGGTAATCTCCTCCAATGAGTTATGTATTCTTGTTATAGGAAATTTTAATAAAAAAATAGTTTTCATTTGTTTAAAAAGGTTTGTCTCAAATTTAACCTTTTTTTTGTTTCAACCAAAGGATGACCTCTTATTTGGACCATGGCTTCTATTGGTAGCCATCTTCTTCCTTTATCTGTTTTTCTATTGTCAAGTTTCATAAGAATAACAATTATATTTTCAATTTATTATAATGAGAGAGGTGGATATTGTGTATTTAAATGAGTCAGTTTATTCATATGATAGTCTTCATATTTGTGAAGGGAATCACCCATCTTCTTAAAAAACCCTATGCAACGGGAGAGAAGATTTGTCTTTTGTGTGGCCTCCCTTGCCCTCCTCCCCTTTAAAAGGGATTTTTTTCTCACTATAAGGGTGTGGCCCTTCCATATTAAAGTGACCCTCTTAAAATGGTCTCCTCTCTCTCTTCATTGGAAAGGCTTGTGAATCCTTACCAAATCTTGAATTTCCCCCTATCCAAAAAAAAACCTTAAATCCTCAAAAAATATTTGCAAAATATCCATAAAATTTTCATTGCAATAAAAACCCTTGGGAAATAGCTTTTACAATAAATAAAAAGGGTTAAAAACCCCATCCTATATTTGTTTTGCATGCATAGTTCGGAATTTTTAATTTAAAATGAATGTTTTTTTTTTATATATATTTGACTTTCTTTTCATTTGTTGGTTTTGGGTTTTTATTTCATGTTTTTCCATGTATTCTCACACATGTTTTCTAGCTTTGTGCACTAAAATTATAATTTTTCAAAAGGGTTTCTACCAAGTTTATGGAAACCACAAGGATGCAGTTAATAGGTTTGTATTTTTTTATCCATTTGGTAGTTTTACCATTAGCAAATTCATGAAATCTCTTTAATATTTGTATTATGCAGTTTTCATGCAAAATGTTTGTAAAAATGCCTATACAAAAGGCATGAAGTTTTTATGTATAGCATTTGTAAAAATCTTTGTACCAAAGGCATGAAAGTTGGATTCAAATGTTTGTAGAAATTCCTAAGCCATGGCAATATGGCAATATAGTTCACAAGCAAAGTGTTTGTCAAAAGATTTTAACAAAGGCATGGATTTGTAGTTCAATTTGTTACTTATCATACGCTAATCATTGTTCAGCATATCAGTTTGTTAAAGATAAATAATTATTTGTTTTGGTATCTTAAAAGTATGATAAGTAATTAAATATGAGTTGTACACATTTTCTCTTCAACATTAACTCGTCTTGTATTGTGGTTAAGATAGTCACACAAACTCTCCTCCAAATCTATAGACACATTTTCTCTTAAACGTTAATTTGTCTTGTATTGTGGTTAAGATAGTCACATCCATTGTCCTCCAAATCTTTAGCTTCTCAAGGTCATAACTTTCACATATGAACTTTGTTTTAGGCATGTGATACGCCATTGGAAAGCTCTCTATGGTGATATAAATTTATTTTCTAAATTTCACAGAGAAAACATTGAAATATTTGTGTTCCTAATGTCAAAAGTGTGACATTAAAATCATCACATCGAAATATTTGTGTTCCTAATTTCAAAATTGTGACATTAAAATCATCGATTCTTTGTATATATTGTCTTTTTTTAATTGCATTCTACAAAAAAACATCTATATATCGACGTCAATAACATAAAATATCAATGTTAAGAATGTGGTAAAATCAACATTTATATTATGACATTCATTACCAAAATCAAGATTCCAAAAAAGGGTGGTTTGGATGTTTTGTGTTGATTTAACATGGTAATGTGACCCTAAATGTAGTAGTGTTAGAACTTATGATATTAAAGGAAACTTCAAGTAGATTGAGATCCATCACTCGAGGTTGGCCCCTACAATTATGATTTGCCTTCGACATTTCCTTCAATAGCATTGACCTCGTTGTCTCCTCCACTCTCTTTGAGGGATACAATTCAAGGAAGCACTTAGAGTAACTGAAGGAGAACATATGTGTTTCTAAACAAATGCTCTGGGTCATACCCAAGCACTACAATGCCCTTCCTTAGTTTGAAATCACCCAAAATTTGTGGCTTTTCAACCAAATGTATAACATATTTTATGAAAATATTAACAAATGGAAAGAACACAGACATTAATTGTTGCTTTTACTTAAAATGAAGAAAATTTCCACATTTTGCACACTATTTGGCCACCTTTGCTAAGAAAAAGAAACACAAACAAACTTGGGAAGGTAAAAAGCTTCCCTTCAAATCCATACATCCTAGTATGTGAAATTATCCTCCTTGAAAAACTTGACATTCCCAATCATAAGGGAAAAAAATCCTCGAGTGTTAGCGAATCAGGTTCCCTCCCCAAAATCATTTGTTTTACCTTCCTCATAAAGTAATATTTCATTTCAAAGAAATGATAACGAGCTTTTTGTTTCCAGAACAATGGGTTACCATAAATACACAGGGCCGACAGATCTAAAAATTGACGTGGATACTCCACTGGTATAGTTTGTCACAACAAATTTTACAATATTTTGAAATATTTTATTATGTAGTTTATTACCTTAGATCGCAGATTCAATATTACCAGCGTAGCACTCAAAATTATGGAAATAATTGAAACTGCATTGAAGGAAACAAGAAAATGAACACACAATCCATGGAAATGAACACAATATGTGGCTTAGGAAACCCAATACAAGAGAAAACCCAACTGGAAGATGAGCCTTATGCTTTTCTCTCTTTTCCTTGGTTATGAAATGTAAGTACAAAGAAAGGGCCACTCACTATGGAGTTTCCATGGACGATGTGGCTTGGATGCAATTCTAGATGCTCTACTTGACTATGGAACAAAAACAATAACAAAAGAATGGAAACCATTCATTTCTTATCATACCAGTATTTAACATAGCTTGATAACCATCTAGGGTTAGGGTTAGGGTTAGGGTATTTTTCATGCTTCAACCCTCAATTAGTGTTAGGGTTTTCTACGCTCTAGAATTTTCTTGGCAGTCCACAAGTGACTAGCCCCACATGCGTGAGTAATGGGGGATGAAGTGGGATCCACTCGGTACCATGACAATCAAAATGATCGGTCAACTTGCGAGAGGCATAACTTTTTCATACAAACTCCAATTGAGGTGATTATCACACCATTGGAAATATTTCAATGTGTAAAATGATGTCGAGGGGGCAAGAGCTATGCTCACAAAGTTTTGGCCCCAAAATGTGTCGTTTCATGCCTCAAATCAGCTCTAGAAGGTTTTGTAACTCCAATAACCAAACTAGAACCTACCCCTAAAATGGGCCCTACAAACCAATTTCCTCCAATTTTTCCACCCATAAAGTACCATGATAGATGACAAATTATATAATGATCCATTTTGAATCATACTTCTCCATTTAGGGAGGCTTTTTGTCCCCAAAATATTTTACTAAATAAGGTGAGGAAATTTTCCCTCTACCTTCTTCCTAGAATACCATTTGGTATTGCCTAGAAGATGCCCTTTCAACCCAACCTACCAAAGTTCATGTTGCCCCTATCTAGTATTTTTCGACTTCTACAAAATTATATATTTTCCAACTCTACTTGAGCTTCTAGTGTTAAGTCCTCTGTGGTAGGTAGGACCTACTCATCAGTTTCTTGATCCAACATAGTGTTAATGGTTAAGCTATTATTAGAGTTCTTTGCATTTCAATAAATAACAATAGCATAAGATAGGATCACTGAGAAATACACAATCACAAGAGACACATCATTTATCCTGGGAAACCCTCATGGGGCAGAAAACCCAGCAAAACTTCCTTATTATAGATAGCCAATACAATGCCAAGAGATAACTCAAACAAGTACAGAAATTCCTCTCCCAAAGATGTGCATCTCTCTCTCTCTCTCTTCTCCAACTACAGCTCTGAAACTTATCTCTCAAATGAACAAGTGAGCGTGTGTCTAAGTGAGGCACTAGCCTCCTTATTTATACAAGTCTGGCACGTGTGGAAGTGTCTCTTCACTGGCAGGGCTAACTTCTCAGTCTGGGTGGTTATAACCAACTTTAATATATTCAGGAGCCTCTTTAATATTCTTCCTATTACAATTACATTTTGACCAATCTGAAAAGGGGATTTGGTCCTTTACAATAGCCGACATGATCAATCCGCATTGGGGATTGATCCAATGAATAATATATCAAATAATAATCAGAATACACTTTGCAGTTACATTATTTCAACATTCCCCCTTAAGAAGAAGGGTATTCTTCAACAGCATCAGGCGAGAGAGAGGATTGCATCATCAACAGCATCATCAATATCGTCTTGGAACACTGATCGATGTATCTATAAATCATCGGAAGTTTTCTTCATCGGTAGAATCATCATTCTCAAAGGAATGCAATCATCGTATCCATCAATATGAATTAGTATAAAACTAATACATCATCATCACGACACGAGGCTGGTTCACCATCATAATACTGGACTAGCTTAACGTCACAATTGTCAAGTTGGAGGCACAGTACTCATCTTTCTTTACGTCACAGCAATCAAGCTGGAAGCAAGATACTCGTCTTGCTTTACGTCACAACAATCAAGCTGGAAGCAAGATACTGGATTGGCTTTACGTCACAGCTATCAAGCTGGAAGCACAGTGCTAGTCTCATCTCATCGTCTTGCTTTACGTCACAGCAATCAAGTTGGAAGAAAGATACTAGAATGGCTTTACATCACAACTCTCAAGCTGGAAGCACAGTACTAGTCTCATCTCAATGTCTTGCTTTACATCACAACACTCGAGCTGGAAGCAAGATACTAGACTGGCATTACGTCACAGCTCTCAAGTTGGAAGCACAATACTAGTCTCATCTCAACGTCTTTCTTTACGTCACAGCACTCAAGCTAGAAGCAAGATACTAGACTAGCTTTACGTCACAGCTCTCAAGTTGGAAGCACAATACTAGTCACATCACAACAGCTACTCCCCCTTTCGAGGAAGGTCCTTTCGGACTATACCAAGCTTATCTCAAAAGTGCTCAAACTTTCCACGAGATAGAGGCTTGGTCAACACATCAGCAACTTGTTCATCTGTGCTAACGTACTGGAGCTTTATGGCTCCCCTCTGCACCATGTCATGGATGTAATGATATCAAATCTCTATATGCTTCGACCTATCATTGAATAAAGGATTCTATGTCTCTGGTTGTCACATAGGATCGTGGTTGCTTCCATTTATAGGTCAAATAGGTCAGTCAACAACTTATGAAGCCATTTAGCTTCGCAACTAGCAGAACATGCAGCAATGTATTATGCTTCCATTGTGCTGAGAGCAATGTTGGATTGCTTCCTATTCTTCCATGAGATCATGGTTGATCCCAAATTGAAACAGCATCCCGAAGTGCTCTTCCTATCAGAAGCACTTCCAACCCAATATGAATTAGTGTACCCACTCAATGTGAAATCATGATCTTCATCATAACTGAGACCACAATCTAATGTACCCTTAAGGTACCTCATCACATGTTTTGCATCCACTAGGTGAACATGTCTGGGTTCTACCAGAAACTGATTCAAGGTGTTCAAGACAAAACAAATATCTGGTCTGGTGTTCGTCAAGTACATTAGCGATCCAATAATCTGTCGATACAGTGTGGCATCAATCAATTCTGACGAAGTGTCGACCAGCAGCTTCAGCTTCATTTCCATGGGTGTATTCATGGACTTGCAGTCTAACATGTCGAATATCTTTAGGATTTCGACTGCATACTTCCCTTGGTTAAGGAAGATCTTCTTCGGACTTTGCCATACCTCAA
>CBVK0100184990.1:0-13288 GCA_900067695.1 Picea abies
GACCCAAGTCATCGCTAAACTTCCCCCACCTACCTCCAAAAAATCCATGCAGTCTTTCCTAGGCTAGATTAATTTCGTGAGAAGATTTGTCCCCAGTTTCTCCGAAATGGTCAGGCCTCTCTAGAACTTGATTAAGAAAGACACCCAATATCACTGGGGACCTACAGAAAACCAAGCTTTCAATGCTATAAAGAAGGCCATAATTGACGCTCCGTCTCTCATGAGCCCTGATTTCTCTCAAGACTTTACACTCTATACTTTTGCCTCTGATCATTCCTATGCCGCAGTCCTAACTCAGAAGAATTCCAAGAACAACGAAGTACCCATCGCCTTTATGAGCTCTGCTTTCAAAGGCGCTGAACTTAACTACCCAGCAGTCGATCAGCAAGCCTACGCTATTTTCAAAGCAGTTAAGCATTTCCGGTCGTATCTTTTGAAGTCAAGGACGAAGGTCATTGTCCCCTACCCTGTTGTAAGGAACCTGTTAGTGAAAAAGGAGTTAGGAGAGAAAAGAGCCAACTGGGTCACCTCCTTGCAGGAGTATGACCTAGATATCACCCCAGCACAGGTCGTGAGAGGCCAAGGGTTTTGTAAGTTGATAGTTGATTCAGAAACCGAACAACGAGAATATAGTGATACGTCAAACCTAGCACAACGCAATCAAAGTTTGATTTGTTGCGCACAAATCCTCGTAAGTCCTTGGTACGACGATATTAGATTTTGTCTTGAACATGGATCAGCACCCCGCTACCTTGACCCCACCAAAAGAAGAGCATTGAGACTAAATTCTACCTCCTTTCATCTAGTTAACGGTATACTGTTTCGTCAGAATTTTGACGGCGTACTGATGCGTTGTCTTGAAAAGGATGAAGCAGAGAGAGTCTTGCTTGAGTTGCATGCAAGAGAAGCTGGTGGTCACTTCAGTGGTGACACCACTGCTCATAAGTTTTTAAGAGACAGTTACTACTGGCCCACGCTCTTTAGGGACTCCCATGCCTTGTGTCGTAAATGTGTCATTTGTCAGAAAGCATCAGGGCGATTGCAAAAACCAGCCTTCCCCTTGCAACCCATTTCAGTCGATTCTCCTTTCCAACAATGGGGCCTTGATATCATAGGTCCTATTAACCCTCCATCCTCACAAAAGCACAAGTATATTGTGACAACCATTGATTATTTTACTCGATGGTCCGAAGCTACTGCTCTAAGAACTGTTAACACAAGTCGGGTGATTGCCTTTCTAAACTCGAATATCATCACTCGTTTTGGTATCCCTGATTGTCTAGTCTTTGATAATGCTTCATACTTTTCCTCTTTTGAGATGAGTGAGTTCACCTTAGAAAAAAGAATAAAGCTGAAGTATTCTACTAGTTACTACCCCCAGGGCAACGACTTAGCAGAATCAACAAACAAGAACTTGATCAAAATTATCAAGAGAACCATGGCTAAAAATCACAAGAACTAGCACAATGCACTACTAAATGCACTATGGGCTGATAGGGTAACACCCAAAGCCGCTATAGGTAATTCCCCCTTTTTTCTCATTTATGGCAGAGAAGCCATTCTGCCACCTCACATTCTTCTTCCTTCACTCCAATTGTCACAAAAAGTCCAAGAAGAAGATTGTCCCCCTTTAGAAAGCCACATTAACGCTTTGATGAAGTTAGAAGAAGTAAGAACCCAAGCTAAGCGTAAGTTAGACCAACATCAACAACTGATTAAAAGCTGGTTTGATTCTAGTTCTGCTTCTGATAGGAATTTTGAAGTAGGCGATCTCGTCTTAAAGTGGGACAAACCACACGAAGGGAAAGGTGAGCACACCAAGTTTCAAAATTTGTGGCTTGGGCCATTTTTTATTCTTGAAAAGTTGGGTCCTAGTTCCTTTCGATTACAGAATCTTGAAAGGCACCTTGAAACCTATCCGGTGAATGGCCAAGCCCTGAAAAGATACTTCGCTTGATTACTACCCTTGCATATTATGTAAATATTTCCTTTTGTTTTTATTTGCCTTTATTTTTGTTTTTGGTTTTGATTTGGATTGATCAGTTTTTTGTGTTGTTTTTGAAACATATGCATGCCTGTGCACTGAGCTATTCAGACAAAGACCGTAGAAAAATTTCTTCCCTGAAATAACTTCCGAAAGGTTGTACGAACATCAATGATATATTTCTAAAAACTGATATTTATGTTGGAAAATTTTGTTGTTTGAAAGAAGTTTACTAATTTCAATCTCTGAGCAAAGTTCATCATGATCATCTATTATCTTTTTACGCTATCCCTTTTCTGTAAAGGAATGACTCAAAAAGATGTCTCCCTATCATAGTAAGTTGTTTTAGAAATAAAACATTTCTGGACCTGGATAAAGGACAGTGTCAAAAAATTCTGATGAGGTCTAAAAAAAAATATATAATAAAGTATCAAGATTTTTCAGCGTCACCCCACTCAGCTATCCATAAAAGAAAAACAGAATAAAAATGTTAATAAGAGTTGTGGGAAGTGTTTGTAAACCCGTCGAGATACTGAACAGGTCCGCTGGCAGCGGGTAAATGCAATCATGGATCCAAGACAACTTCACCGGGGTACTGAACATGCCCGCTAGCAGCGAAGCAATGTCGGGTACACAAAAATCTGTAAAAAAATATAAGAAACCTCATAAAAGTCCTTTTCTCTGATCTAGAACTTCTTGACAGGATACGGATGTCCGAGTGGGTTAAATGGAAACCCTGTCGAGGCTATGGACGCCTGCTGGTAGCAGTGGCCATGCCAACAGTATTGAATATTTTATCATTAATATCGTGACTAACTGATCTTAAGACTGTTATTAGTTTGCATCTTTTAAAACATAGCTGGAGAAGATGGTAAATGATGATGTTTGTACGATTTTCTGATTATTGTTTTTGAGTTGAAATTTTCTTTGTTGTCTTGATCTGAATTCATTTCTTTTGATAGAGATAACTGCTTCTCCCAGTGTGTCGCCATTGTTGGCAGCCAATTCAATTTTTTCCATTGCCTTATAAGCTGCCTACACCTATTGTCTCCTGAACGTCAAGTTATCGTCACATTTTGCAAATAGATGATGTTTTCATTTCTTGCGACAATTGCAATTTGGTCTCCATTCAGTTTTCACAACTGAAAGCATGAAAACTCCTCCATCGTTATTTGAACTGTCATGATCTTCTCATTGATATTCTGATCGACACTTACCTTTGGTTTATTATTAAGTGGCTGGAATGATTTTTCGAACTATGTCCATTTGCCTATTCTTACTTTGATTGCGCAACTTGACTTTTATTTAATTGATAAGGTATTGAGCATGTAAATTTATGAGTTATACTTGATTATATAGGGGTCATGGTTGATTTTGGTTTTTATATGATGTGATCCTTATTATTACAAGCTCTTGGCTTATCGATTTTATGAAATCTCTTGTCACAATGTTTTATAAACTTTGATTACACAACAAGCGCATGGGTAACATATGAGTTTGATTTCATATTGAATGGCAATAGTTTGAAGTTATAAAATGGCGCATATTTAATTTATGGGTTTGATTTAACGTTGAACATTCATGGTTTCAAACCATAGATTGGCACATTGGTATATTATCATCCACCGTTTAAATCTTGAGTTGGCCGAATATTTTGGTTTATGTTATGATTGATGGAACAACGTTGTACTTTACCATTACTGTTTTGCATGGTGGTGAACTAACCCACCACCTTCGCACGCGCACATTAATTTGACTCCCCTTTCATCGTTCTCAGCCGTTAGCCCAAACAGTTTTGCTCCTGTGTGTTTAATCCAAACCCTACCATGCGCCCGCACCATGGCTCCAGTCATAAGGGATGAACCCAATGGTTGCCAAGCTTTGTTGATGTTCAACAATGCTTACAGTGACCTTGAGGAATTTGGATGGCCCCCATTCATATGAAATTTTGATGGTTTTAACCCTTGTGTGGCTCGAAAATTCGCATTAACCTTTGATGGCTGCCGAGCCAAGATCGGGGATGTGCAACTAGAAATTGACGAGCAATTTATCAGTTTAGCTACCGGTCTGCCTGCTGTCAGAAAGAGATGGTCAAAAAATTGCAAAGTGGAAGATGTCCCATGGACATTTCTCTTCCAGTCACGAAGGGTGAGCTCCTGTGATAAAGGTTTGCCCGCGAATATGCTCAAGCAACGCTAGCATGACTTGTTGATGATAACCAAACAATTTATCACCTGCGAGGGCAGGTATGGTTTCGTTTTCTTGTACCACCTTTGGCTACTTATGGTTTTCATGGGCTATGAGCTTAATATGCCTTACTACTTGCATAGGATTCTGTTTAAAATGTCTAAAAGATACAAACGGAACTAGGTCGATAACAACCTTTTTCACTTTGGGTTAATTAAAATGCTTGTGGTTTGTCATTTGGGGTTACACTGAGACTGTTGGAATGATCTTATTAATTGCAATAATTTTGAGGACTCAAGCCCACCACAGGTTGACAAACCTATGGTGAGCGAGAGCAAGTCTGTACCCCCTGTGCCTTACAGTGGTCTGTTACCTAAACCCCTACCTGACTCACCTATCAACCTACCCAATTCTGTGACCAAGGATGTGGAAACTATTAAACCCGTGGCTAAAAGGCCTAAATCCAAACCTACTGCAAATTCTAAAGGCAAGAAGAATGTCCGATTAATCTCTCGCATGGAAAGAAACAAACCGAGGAACCCTATCAACCCTGACCCTATCATGGTGAGTGAAGATTCTGACTCAGAGGTCGAACGTTACCTGACATACGATTTTGTGAAAAACCTACCACCTTGCTTGCAAAATGACCCTAATTATCCAGGCATCAAAATGCCCTGTGAAACCCCCGGTGACTCATCAAGACTTCCTCCTGCTCTATCCGAACCAGCTGCTCCACCATGTGATCAGTGTGGCTCATGGTTAGAAAGGTATTACTTTGATGTGCCAATGCTACAGTCCAGAATTCATGCTCTGGAGGATCAAGTTGCTAGGTTCACTAGTCAAAAGGCTAAGATGCCATCCACTGACAAGAAACAACGAACAACAGGTTCGATTTTGTTTAAGAATGTGGAGTCGGCTACAACGGTCGTCAATTCAAAATTGGCATAGCTCGAGCAGCCTCACTGGTATGACTATCACCTGTTTATATAACACACTTATAAGCTATGTTTACAGTGTGGATTTCCTTTGACACATAAGCATGCACTATATGCATAGTTTTGTTTTGATTAATCAAATTTTGCTTATCATTTTAGTTTTGATTGGATTTACCTCTGATTCGATTAATCGTGGTATGGATTTGATTATTTTAATTGGGTTTGAATTGAATACTCTGTTGCTTATTGAATTTGTTAATATCTTTTCTAAATATAGGTTGTTTCAGGTATTTCAATTTTGAACACAGTCAAAGTCTCGATTCGAATTGGTTATATTCTATACGATATGGTTGGCAATAATGGTTAACCGTTATGATTTTATTTTACATGTCATTTTTGACCAATTCGAATACCATTCTGTGTAACCAAAACTGCGAATAATAACTGTTATACCCAACCAAATCGATTCGGATTATTTTGTTTGACCATGTTATCAGATTGCAACAAATATATTGTTTGAATTCGATTTGAGGAACGAAATTGACTGTATCCAGTCTCATGATTTGTTTCTATAATTAAACTCAGCCATATTCGTTTTGATTATTTACCCAGTTTATATTATGAATTATGTTGATTCTATTACGCTCCTGTCTGTTGACTGTGTGGTGATCAATCAAAAAATTCGTTGGGTCAATATTGATTGAGTATGATTTCACTTGAACACAATCAAAACAGTTTACCTATCTTTGCACTTGATTGAATGATATGAATCTGTTGCTGTGACTATAACGAGTCAATGATGGTTGTGATTGCTATTTGATCTTATCTGTTGACTGAGTAACACTCAACAATCGAAATCCATGGCGAATTTTGGTTGATACTGTTACATTTGCCCATGATCGTAACAGTCCTTTCTTGTATTTGATTAAAACAATATGAATCTTATGCTACCATGGATTATGATTGTGTTTGATGAGATCGTATCACACATGATATGACTTACTATTAATTTCGTTTGATGTGAAACAACCTTGATATTGTTTGACCCGATTTTATGGTAAAATGAAACAGAGTATCCTCACCCCTCTTTCGATTGAATCACTTTTGATTCTGTTTAATTTAAATGATAAACTCATTTGAACCATTAGTGATTCGTTTTTAATGTTTATTAAAAGAATATTGGATTGAATTATTTTGAAAAGATTTGATTTGATTTATATCTGGTCCTGTATGCTATTTTAGACTAGCTACAGAATCAGATGATTCTGTAGCTAAGTTTGTAGGATCAATTTTTTATTGTTTTGTTAATGAAATGTCTTTCTAATTGGTTATTTTTGGTCTGTTGCAGATCAATTTGAAATGGTAGTGGACTTGATGAGCAGTTAGGGGATATTTCAAAGATTTCACTTGCATTTTTGATTTCCTAGTTTAGTTGATTTTGGGTATCTCCCAGATTATGTAAAACAATTTGATATTATCCACAAGGAGGTTTTACCTTGTGGAGAAACTTATATATACTTATTATTTTTGTAATAAGGTTCATCCTCATTCGTGGGAGAACAAGGATATGGAGTTTTAATACAGACTGAAGGAGAATTTGGTGTTTTGTCACAGCTTTAGCTTCTCATTATATCCATATTTTGTTTCATGTTGTGTATATCAATTTGTATCTGGTTTATGACTACTTTAGATATCTTGATCATGTGCAAATGATATAATTTTTAATTACTGTAATCCATATCTGGTTTCTTCCAAGTGTATAAAAGACATAACAATTGTTTAATTCAGCTTGTGAATGACAGGTTTATCTTCTTCATGAATTGGATTATTTAATATAAGTTTCTTGCATAACAGGTTTCCCTTATTGCAGAAATTTATAATCTTATAGTCGTTATGATCTTTTATGTCTTGTTTGTCCTGTAAATAACTCGAAGAGTAGTGCAGCCTTTCATTTACGAAAATCTTTTGGGAATAACCGGTGCGAGTTTACTTCCTCCGACCAGCTTCAAAGACATCAAACACAAGACAAATTAGGAGCGCTTCCAGGTCAGTTAGTCTTTTGCTTGCTGTTCTTATTAGTAGTTTAGTTCAGATATTAGTTTAAGTTAGATTTAGTATATTAGATCGTTTAATTTCAGTAGTTTTATTTCTTGTTCATAAAATATAAAAAATCAAAAAGATCTCTGGCTGTCTTAGGGCATAAAACACATGAGTTTTACAGGTTTTATTTAAATCTGTCAGTTGTGTATATTGTATATTTGTGGATAAGCTGTATTATAATTGATAATTAGACAGTTAATTGTTAAATTTAGTGTAATAGTAATTAGTAATTAGTAAAATAGTTAGTGTAATTTGTATTTAGTTTTAGTTTATATAGTAGTTTGTTTTGATTAGATTAGTGTATTAGTTTAGTTTTAGTTAGTTTAGTTTCTTTTAGTTAGTTTTAGTTAGTTTTATTAGTTTTAGTTAGTTTATGTTTAGTTTTAGTTTGTTTTATTAGTTTTAGATAGATTAGTTAGTTTAGATTAGTTTTCTCTTTGGTTTTCTTAAGACCTTAGGGCAACCAACAGAGTTGTTAAACGCGTCAGGTTGGTTCATTCCAAATGGCTTGGGTTATTTAGACAACCCCGGACCGGTTCCACTCTCCCAGTTGACGGACGGTCAATTTCACCCGTCAACAACTACATATCTACTGAACCTATCCCTTGACGACTACAAGGACGTGTAGAACTTGGGAACATAGTTCCACTACTCATAGTTGTCGATTTTGATAGTGCTAATCGAGTGGAAGGAGCCTCCATACTCCTATTTTTGTGATAGAGTAGGCCATTTTCATGCAGCACGGTACACGACCATGGGAAGAACTTCATACCCCAAGAAAAGAGGTGGAAATGCCAGCACCTTTGTCTGATATCTCAGTGACATCCAAGACAGCATAGCCAACACCTAGAGGATCACTCCGAAAGTGGTTGCAATATCAACAAGTAGCCAAATTTAGGGATACATAGCATAATATGTGGATCCAAGCACACAGAGATCCAACAAAATAATGGATGCAAATATTATTTTGCATCAATGCAGAGGAAGTTGAAATGGCAATGCGAGACTAGAAGGATGACTGGAAGATCCCAGTCATCACCAAGGACATGCCAAAGGGAAAGGAAGTGGAAGAAGATTCATCCAAGACACTTGTAAGAGACAGTGTTGTGCCAAAGAATCCAACACAACAGGGGAATCCTAGTCAAAATTCAACGTAGAAGAAGAAGGGAAATGCTCCAAAGAAGGATGCACAGTCAAGAAATAAGGAAATTTCCCTAATGTAGGAAGAACAAGGAAGGAGGGACACAACGACACAGGAAACCCCTTCAAAATTGACTCCACAAGAAACAAGGCCACCCGATTGGCCAATTACACATATAGGGGGTTTGCACAAGAAGGCCAAGGCCCATAAGCAAATACTAGAGTATACAATCACCGAGGATGATGTCGATCTTTTCATAGAGAGAGTAGAGGATCGCATAGTGGAGGAATTTGAAGAGAATAGAAACCAAAAAGGAAGGATACAAAATGAGTTGGACGATATCAAGCAAGTTTTAGAGCGAATGAAAGCAACGCAAAGGCATAAAAGGGGAACATAACACATCCCCTCAGCAACAAAAGAAGAGGAAAGGACCGCATCGGGCGAAGAAGACACCATCTAGACCATAGTGAAGGTGATTCCAAGATTCCAATTAACATCATAGATGTTGCATATGGACGAGGCCATAGCCCATAAACCACTTAAATATATGGCACATGTATAGTTGGTGCCAATGAAGATACCAACAAAGGCACTGTACAAACTGCAAGTCAGTGTCGTGCAATAATTGCAATCATGTGCAAGGATAAATGCAACAAAATTACAGGAAATTAGGAATGGTAAGGATTCCCTAGAACTAGTAGTTGATCAGGTAAAGATCGAGACAAAAGAGGATAAACAATGGACATATAATTTAGAGCAGAAGTTGAAGGAATTCTTTATAGGGATTCCAGATAGCACGTAGAAAGCCATGAGAATGCAGATGAACATATCCAAATCATCAAGAAGATGCCCATGAAATACAAGAAGGAAATCAAGACTATTAAAAACAATTAACACCAACTACTCCTCTGGAAGTTCTAGCTGAAAGGGAACAACAGGCAGTCCTACAAGTGGAAGTGATGAAAAAAAGAAGTGGAAAAGGTCACACAAGTGTTTGAAAAGACTGTGCAGCTATGGACAATGCTGGAAAAAGATGATAGGGCCCAACAAATAGATCAACAATAGGAGGTAATCAACACTACAATCTAGGAGTTGAAGCAGAGGAAAAAGTCCATGAGAATCATAGAGCGAGTGAAGGGCACAAAAGAGATGAAGACCCTGCAGGAAAAACTGAAGACTACACAAAATAAAAAACAGGAAAGGCTAGCTCAGTTAGAAGCTCTCCAAGAGAAAGCTGTGTAAATTATTGTGAAACTGGAGAAGGAAAAGATGAGAATGGCTTAGGATCATGTTGAGAGAATGAAATCTCTAAAGGAGCACATCATAGCGTAGAGGGTAGAAGATCTCACAAAGAAAGTTTTGCAAGGTAGAGCAAAAGGGGAAGATCTAGAATGAAATTTCCACATCTTGAAAGAGGTTTCTCAGGGAGCGCGCACCACCCGAGTGGATCAGGATGAGCCATAAGTCATTTTTACGGGCCTGCTAGGCACAAGCCTATTTTGAGAAGAAAGGTTATTTTGAGCGCAGGCCTAATTTTGGAAAAGAACAACTGGAAGGAAAAGCAACATGCAAGAGGAAAAGAAGCATGCAAGGAAAGAAGGTAGGAAAACCTAACTGCAATAGGGTTAGGGTTTTTGACAAATATTATAATGGCTATAAGCCTATAAAATAGTATAAATAAGAACCTAGGAGGTGTAGGTTAGGGGTTCAGCAGTTGTAAGATCATTGTTAAAGAAGCTAATTGAGTTGATGATGGTTATTATGATTGTAATAAGGTAGTAGAAGAGTCAAGTCAGCTAGACTTTGAGGGTTAGGTCACATGATGAGGAGCCTGGGGTGATACAGTATGCCTCACAAAGGTTCTTGAACCTCCTCATTATTGTATGATGGAAGATATACTGCGCACAACGCTAGATTTTGCAGCATACTAAAGAAAAGAGTAGAGAAGCCAAATCTTTCTGGATGTAGCCCAGGAGTGGGTGAACTATGGTAAAACATGTGTTATTGGTGATGTTTATTGAATGATTACTTCCTGTTAATGGTTATCTTATGAATGAATGATTAATTAGATGTATTAGAATGCATGCATGAGCCTAAAGATGAATGAATCCTAGGAATATTGAATGAATAGATAGAGTAATGCATGAAGAAAATACAATACACTCCCAGATCCCCACTCATTCCTAGACTGCAAGCACTTGAGCATTGCAGTCACTCATAAAGCTATCCCGGGTGAGACTGTGCAATGCACTATGTGCAATGGGTTGCCTTATGGTTTACCAGGAGGGTCGATAGTCTTAGAGGGTTTTGTTGGAAACCTATTGAGATCCAAACCTAGGTCATCCCTAGAAGTAGTAGAGAAGGAGAAACAAAACTAATAATTGGTTCTGTTGTCAGCTGGAACTGCATAGGATTGAGTGGGCGTGATCCATGGAAGAAACACATGGAGAATGAAAGTATATAAGGGAATGTTCAGGCCATGGTATACAATGAAGGTGGAGATTGAAATATGGTTAAAAACAAAGGAACTTGAGTTTACGCAGAAGGATAACAAAAACCCTAACTTAACACCGTGCAAAAATCTTGACAAATACATGTTTAGTGACTTACATGAGGCATTTTTATATGATTTCCCACATTTGTTGCAAGAGTGGCTATTGAAGTTAAAATAAAAACACCCAACAAATCAAATTAGAGAACTGGAGTGGAATCTTGTGGATATCATGTAGTTACAACAAGTTAATAACAAATTTACGTGCACAATATATTTCTGGTTAGACAGTATTGTTGCAAGGTTTATCACCAAATTCGCAGTAGATACCGCGAAGTATTAAAATGCAACAGAGAGGTATTTTATAAAAGGACCCATAGGTAGGTATATCAAATCGTTGTATACTTTAATCAAGATTTTATTGTTTAACAATGGTGTGATGACCATGGAATAAAACAATTAAACTTTTGTGCATGCATGGGGGAAGGGGGAAAGCACTAGAAAGAGGTGGAGAAATGGAGGAAGAAATGGATAAGAGAAAGAAAAAGGAGGCCATGGACCCAATCATGATGGAGGAAGATCAGATAAAGTAGATAATGATAGCAGCTGGAAAGACGCGCAGTGGAGCACCCTAGCAATATAAGATGAATAATAAGAAAAGAGACATAGCTGATAGAGAGGGATTGGAAAGCGATGAAGAAGAGGTAGGGGATATCTAGGCTTTGGAGAATATTGAGTAAATATTGCACGCATCATATAAAAGGAAAACATGAGGTCCAAGGGCAGAGACAGAATGCATAACTCCAATCCATATCATTGTCAGTGTGGAACCTACAACCCCATGTGTGACTACTACACCAAAAAGAACACCAACGTCTAGACAAGCAAATTTTAGTGGCAAAAGGATGATAGGACAAGGATCCAGTCAAGGAGCATCAACTAGGGGAGCGAGCTCAGGAAGTTGTTGATTAAGGTTGGTTGTCATTGATGTCAACCCTTGAAGAAATCCCCGTAGCACAAAGGTTTGGGTAATGGACTCAAGATTGTTTGATGTAAATATGACTCATTATTGCTTTGTCATGGTTGATATGAAGTAAATATGGATGAAATCCAAAGTGGTCCCCTTATGGTGAAATCCCTCATGGGAAGACGCTTTGCAGAGTAAGAGAACCCATTCTTAATTATGGAATAATGAGATGAAGGACAGTGAATTTGTCAGGGAAACTATCCTAGATGGATAGTGCTTGTTATTCCATTACTGGTGGTATGTAGAACGTCACATAACTCCTCACAGTTAGAGAGTTATGACCATGTGAAGTTGGAGAACCTGGGTTTGGGTAATGGACCCAAGTTTGTTTGATGAATAATGGTATGATTTTTACTATATTTGAAGGTAATACTATTCTATATGGATAATATATGTCATTCCATTTCTGGTGGTATGTGGAATGTCAGATAACTCCTTATAGTTTGAGAGTTATGGCCTTATGAAGTTGGAGGACCCTCGTATGTCATCTAGAAGCCCCAAAAGGTCAAAGTAGTCAAAGTGGTTTAAGAGATTTTAAAAGGTAAAAAATAAAGTGAAGTGATGCATGCATTATAATTGAAATTGAATACAAAATAAATTATTTCAATAATAATTTTAATGGAGAAATTAGAAGTGGATTAACCCTAAAATAAGGAAAGTGGGCAAAGTGACCTAGAAGATGTTTTTAAGGAAGTTACTTGGAGAGTATAAATAAGAGGCAAGGCTCTTTAATTTTAATCACACTTGAGAATATTGAATATCTATAGGTGTCTGAGGTAAAAAAGGATATCTAAGCCGAAATTCTAAGGGAAGGTGAAGAAAAGAAGGCCGAAATGCAAGGAAGGATAAATTATTTTGATGGTGCTTTCTAAGGTATGTTATTTACAGGTCATATCACCATTTTAGCTATAAAAATTTTTCTATAATGACTCAAACCGTGAAATTGATGTGAAATTGTGAAAACATATCCAAGTATCTGTGGTAAAAAATTCAACTTGTGGGTCATTGTATTTTGGGATTTACACTCCGTGGAAAATAGGGTTTTTGGCTAGTCCTGAAACTAGTCAAAAACAGGTGTTTCAGGTAAAAACATCATAACTTCTTCATAACAGATCCAAATTTAGTGAAACCAAATGTTTTGGTTAGCGTGAATTATAGCATATTCTTTTCAACAGTTTCCTGTCATTTCAACAAATATTCTGTGCGGGGCACACTCTACAAGGTCTCTCTCTAGAATAAGCCAGAATTCAACAAGGTATGCCATTTTTACTATAACTCCTTTTATGAGAGGTTCCAAGTAGTGACACCTAGAGGAATTATATAAAACACACTGAATAATATTTGGATCAGTTTCATATTTTTATACATTACAGGTACAAAGTTATGATTACTTCAAGTTAGGGTTGTTGACTAATCCAAAACT
>CBVK0100184991.1:0-11837 GCA_900067695.1 Picea abies
ATATATATATATATATATATATATATATATATATATATATATATGACTCTCGCCTTTAAGATAAGTAACAATTCTCATGCAATAGTAGTGAGCTCACAAGTCACAATACACTCAGAGTGAGTCTTTCATATAAGAAACAATGCAAATATGAGATTTTGAGATTGTTGATTTATCATGTAAACTTCTAAAGTATGTGGTAAAGCAAATCTGAACAATTTTTTTGTTATGGTGACAAGACAGAATAAGGACGGTGTTTGTATGAAGAGGCAACAACACTTGAGGGTGTGAAGGAAAGGAATTTTGAAATGGGGCAAGGTTCATAATTGGTTCAGTTAAGATCCTGCCTTTGACTCACTGGTTGGTATATATACATATCAAGCTATCCCTATCTTCCCTACCTGCCAATCTTTACTAGCCCTTGTCACTTTCTTTCTTTTCATGTTTAGGGGTGGCCAGCTTCCACATGAGTGGTTGTTGGCTATGCCCGAAAAGTCATGAGGCAAGGACCCAAACTTATATCCCAGCAAGTCATCTAAGTTTAGCCTAAAGCTTAGTCCAATCACAATCATGCAATGATCCCATATCCCACATTTTTTATCGCTAGTTATAAATCCTATCATAGGGTGAGCAACAACTCACTAGTCACGAGTCACAGGTGGTCTTTGGGCATGCTGAAAAAAGCTTGTCTCTATGATGATCGCATCATGCAATCGCATGGGTTGAAAATTGAAGGCTGAGAGGGAAGAAAATATCTCTATCTAAGAATATTGTATACGAGCGACAACGCAGATTTGTTTTCAAACTGCATGAAATAGGTAAGCTTCCTAGTGCGTGGATATTTGGTATAAAATTGCAATTGCACTTGATTTTTTTAAGTGAACATTGTTATGTTTTGTTGCTTGTATTTCTGCCATATTTAAATTTAAACGATGGACAAAAATAAGTATATAACATCATGTGAAGGATAATTTTAAAAGGAAACCTTTCATAAAAAATATACTTTCCAGGTAAGAATGCCCGTCAAATTCGTACCCCGATTCCTACCATGAAAGTGATCGGGAAATGGGGTAGGATGTGTGATTTCTATTCCTCGCCAATTTTTGGAAAGTGCACTTGTGATTAGAGCTAACTCAACACATGTGCAATAGCTTAGCGCTCTTCTTTAGTGTGTTTTGTAATTAATGCACACTTGGTGGGACATGGCATCTAGATGAAGGAAAACCTTAAATATCATATAGACTTTGCCATAGATGTAAGTAGAACTTTGATGTTCTATAATGTTTTGGGCAAGAAACTTGTTAAATTAAAGTTGCAATGCAAGTATTTACGACAATTTTCTTTCGACCTTAAGGTTTGTATTAGATAAACTATCAAGTATTTGGTTACGTGTACAACATTTCACAATGTTGTCTTTCTATTACTCATTTACAAATTGGTCTATAAATACATTTACCTCTAAACTTAAGCTATTCCATATTGTTTCCATAAAATTGTCGTAAATACATTTCACATAGTGTCTTTCTATTACTCATTTACAAATTAGTCTATAAATACATTTACCTCTAAACTTAAGCTCTTCCATATTGTTTCCACTAAATCATGTGAGTAACAAATCAACATTCCAAATGTAAACACTATCTAACATGCAATCATTTTATTGCTTATCGATGGGACATAAATCCCTAAGAGAGTATAACATTATTTTTAAAATATAAAAAATAAAATTAAAAACATAATATGGAATTTTAAAAAGTGTCATGTGGTAAATTTCACATGTCATTATTGATTTTTGTTTATTAAAAAAACAAATTAAAAAAAAGGTTATTGTAGTTTCCCAATAATGTTTCGATTTTGATGTAATCCCTTTTACATATTTTTATTTTAATATTTTATGAGGACAAAAACTTATTAATGTGAACAATATTATAAATTTTGTATGTTCATATGATTTCTCATTTATTTTCTCAATTTCTATATTTAACTGAGTGTTTATTTACTTTCTTGGATTCTATATTTTGCATGGACTAACCACTTTGTGGCATATTCACTTGTTAGAATAGGTTTATCACTATAAAGTACATTCAATGTGCCTTGAATACCATTTTGTGTGTATGTGTGAGGTAAATCTTATTAGATAAACAAGTTTAAAGCTCAGAGTTCTTTTATGTTTTAGTAAATATGATTTCTTGCTTCCAACATCATCCCTAGGCCATGACTTCTAACTAGGGTAGGTTCATCACTATAGTGAATATTTAATGTGCCTTTACACACCATTTGGTATAAATATGAGGTCATTCCAATTAGATAAACATGGTGAGAGACAAGTTATAATAAATATGTTTCTTCCAACATCATTGTTGAATCATGTTAATAGATTGTTCTTTTATTCTCTAGGTATCATGTAATTGTGCTCTATGACTATAAAAATCTCCTTTCATTCTTTTCTTTTTAGTTATGGACTAAGTACATAAAAACAATAAAGTTGTTTGATAATTCAACAACTACTCTATTCATAAACACTAGCTTTATTGTCGAAGTGGTAAAATCTTGTGTCACCCATTTGCTCTCCCCCATTATACGTAGAGGAAAATAGAAGTGTACATTTTCCCATCTTGTTCCACAACAACCCTCCAAGCATGACTCGATTTAGATTCTATAGGTTCGCTTTAATTGATACTTTTATATAAGTGCAAAACAATCACCTCGGGGTTTTATTGCTCCTACTCCACCTATGTCAATCAATGCCCTCGATCGCATGTAAGCTTTAGACCTTTTTTCAGCCTACAACATCCAACTCTTTAGGAAACTACCAAACTATTACGTCACAAGATTTCAACATACTAGTGTCACAACACACATAGTTTCATTGGTCTTGCCTTCACCAATCATCGATCCCAACACCATCACACTCATGGCTCAATGGCAACACCCTGGTCCCAAAATTTGGAATATGATAGTGCCACATGGGAAATTACACTCCTATCTATGAAAAATAATTTCATCGTTGTCAATGTCAATAATGACCATGAGAACATTCAATTCTTAGTGGCCATAGTAGACATACACCAATGGGACACGAAAAAAAACCAACCCTAACACCTTCACAAACATTGAGAAATTGTTTCTATAAATGTTCCAACACCTCATTACTCCAAATATTATCATTGAGTAACTTGTCCAATGTAAATGGCATGTAGGGTAACCACTCAACAACTTCTACAAGCACCTATGTGAAGCCTTTATCGATTACCCAAACCCCATTTTTAGGATTGAATAGCTTTTGTAGGTATTTCCATCATCCATCCACATTCTCATCACAAGCATCCATTTACAAACTTATTGCAGAGGATTGGTATTGTCACAAAATGTGTTAACATCAACATGGATGTTAACACCACCTTTTATATCCCCTAACAAGTGTTGAAATCGCATGGGGTTTCACCATGTTTTCCAATATCTTATCGTGTTCATTCATAAAGGGGTTTTTTTAATTGTAAAAATAAGGTCAATATATTGTAGGTATTGAGGGGTATCTAGTTAAAACAAGGGTTCCTTTTATTGGAAAGATGTATTGGGAGGGGGGCTCAAAAAATGGATTTTGGGAGGTATTTATCAATATCTAGTGAAATTAGGGGTATTCTTTAATATCCCATGAATGCAGGTGCTATGTCACAGGTTCACTGAATGAAGACCATGTGGTTGAAACACAAAGTGTTAGACCTTCTAGCAACTCATTGAAATGTAGTGCTTGGAGAATGACATGTAAACTGACATGGATATTCCATTGAACCAATTCATCCTAAAAAATCTTACAATATTCTGAAATTCCTTATTAATGCATGAAATACTAAAATAAACTAAAATCAAAATGAAAGAAGTTAAGCAAATAACACACCATCCACACAATGAACATAGGAAGTTCCTCGGGAAAACCCAATATGGTGAAAACCTAGCTAGAAGGCAAGGCCTATTCTTTGCTCTTTTCTTCTCAGTTATGAAATGCAAATACAAAAAAAGAGGCACTTACTATGGAATTGACATGGACAATATGACTAGTATGACTACTGCATTATCTTATACTTCCTTTGTTCTACTTCAATATCCCACTCTCAGAGGCTCTACTCAACTATGGAACAATAATAATATAATAAGAATACAACCCTTCTTTTCCTGTGCACCCAATATTTAACTTCATCTGATAATTATCTAAGGTTGGGTTTAAGTTTTTCATGCATCAATCTCTTTATTAGAGTTTAGATTCTAGAGGTTCGCTCTAATTGATACTTTTATCGAAGTGCAAAACAATCCCCTCAGGGTTTTATTGTTCCTACTCCACCTATGTCAATCAATGTCCTCGATCACATGTAAGCTTTAGACCTTTTTTTACAACATCCAACTCTTTAGGAAACTACCAAACCATTACGTCACAAGATTTCAACATACTAGTGTCACAACACACATAGTTTCATTGGTCTTGCCTTCACCAATCACCAATCCCAACACCATCACACTCATGGCTCAATGACAACACCCTGGTCCCAAATTTTAGAATATGATAGTGCCACATATGGGAAATTACACCTCCTATCTATGAAAAATAATTTCATCACTGTCAATGTCAATAATGACCATGAGAACATTCAAGTCTTAGTGGCCATAGTAGACATACACCAATGGGACACGAAAAAAACACCAACCCTAACACCTTCACAAACATTAAGAAATTGTTTCTATAAATGTTCCAACACCTCATTACTCCAAATATTATCGTTCAGTAACTTGTCCAATGTAAATGGTATGTAGGGGAACCACTCAACAACTTCTACAAGCACCTTTGTGAAGCCTTTATTGATTACCCAAACCCCATTTTTAAAAAAATCTTGGATTGAATAGCTTTGGTAGGTGTTTCCATCATCCATCCACATTCTCATCACAAGCATCCATTTACAAACTTATTGCAGAGGATTGGTACAGTCACAAAGTGTGTTAACCTCAACATGGATGCTAACACCACCTTTTATATCCCCTAACAAGCGTTGAAATCGCATGGGGTTTCACCCTGTTTTCCAATATCTTATCACGTTCATTCATAAAGGAGGTTTTTTAATTGTAAAAAATAAAGTCAATATATTGTAGGTATTAAGGGGTATAAAAAGGGGGTCTCTAGTTAAAATAAGGGTTTCTTTTATTGGAAAGATGTATTGGGAGGGGGACTCAAAAAAAGGATTTTGGGTGGTATTTATCAATATCTAGTGAAATTAGGGGTATTCTTTAATATCCCATGAATGAGGGTGCTATGTCATAGGTTCACTGAGTGAAGACCATGTGGTTGAAACACAGAGTGTTAGACCTTCTAGCAACTCATTGAAATGTAGTGCTTGGAGAATGATATGTAAACTGACATGGATATTCCATTGAACCAATTCATCCTAAAAAATCTTACAATATTCTGAAATTCCTTATTAATGCATGAAATACTAAAATAAACTAAAATCAAAATGAAAGAAGTTAAGCAATTAACACACTATCCACACAATGAACACAAGAAGTTCCTTGGGAAAACCCAATATGGTGAAAACCCAGCTAGAAGGTGAGGCCTATTCTTTGCTCTTTTCTTCTCAGTTATGAAATGCAAATACAAAAAAAGAGGCACTCACTATGGAATTGCCATGGACATATGACTAGTATGACTACTGCATTATCTTATACTTCCTTTGTTCTGCTTCAATATCCCACTCTCAAATGCTTTGCTCAACTATGGAACAATAATAATATAATAAGAATGGAACCCTTCTTTTCTTGGGCACCCAATATTTAACTTCATCTGATAATTATCTAGGGTTGGGGTTAAGTTTTTCATGCATCAACCCCTTTATTAGAGTTAGGGTTTTGGACCCTCTATAATCTTCTTGAAAGTCCACATGTGTGAATAATGTGAGTTAACATGGCATCCACTAAGGATTATGGTGGTCAATATGATAGGTCAACTTGTGGGAGGCATGACTTTCTCATGTGAAGTCTGATTGAGGTGATTTATGAATCATTAGAAAGTACTCAATGTGTAGAATTGCATCAAGCGGTTATGACTGTTATTCTCAAAATTTTGACCCCAAAATTATCATTTAAGTCCTCAAACGAGCTCCAAAAGTTTATGGACCAAATCACCAATGCGGGACTTGTTAAAATATTAGATGTGCTTGTTTTACCATAGACAATATCATAATATTGTCACCCAATTATAGGCACGCAACCACCCCCGAGCACCATAACCTTTTCTAGATAGAATGATTCTGGAAGTAGCACTAGAACCAACATATAACCAAGAGAGCACATCTTTCTCCAAAGATAGCTCACCAAACAAAAAGTCCCAAAACCACATAACAAGAATAATACTCAACTGCAGTAGTTGCAGTTGCATCTACCAAGAATATCATCAAGAATATCAGAATACCACCAAGAATGTCATCAAGAATACCACCAAGAGATACTAAGAAGTAGGGCACATATCTTAGGCTAGATAGTGCTAGAGAGAGAGACCAAGAACCACCTAAGAAGATCCACCTTCCATCCTTGCAACTGCAGCTCCAAACTTGCACTAGACTTGAGAGAGTGAGTGAAGTGGATGAGTACAAATGAGCTAGAGCACCCTCTATTTATAGTGGTTCTTGTCACCTGTCTGGGTTGATTTGTCTTTTTAGAGGCTAATACTTTAATATTAATTATTTTACTGAGCTGACTTGTCTTCCAGGGTTTTTATACATCTGTTTAGGGTTTCTCTTGCTTTTGAAATATTCTATTCTAGCCAACGGTTACACATGGGGGTTAATACCTCCCGTAGCTACCATAATATCAACAGGACTTGCCCCTTAAATGGGCCCTACAAGCTAATAGCTCCAATTTTTCCACCCATAAAATACCAAAATAAATGAAAATTATATAATGATCCATTTCGAATCATACCTCCCCATTTAGGGAGGTTTAGGGTCCCCAAAAACTTTTACTAAAAGAGGTGAAGTATAATTATCCATTTCAAATCATACCTCCCCATTTAGGGAGGTTTTTGGTCCCCAAAAGCTTTTACTAAAAGAGGTGAAGTAATTTTTCCTCTACCTTCTCCTTGGAGTACCATTTCGTCTTGCCTAGAAGTTTGCCTAGAAGTTTCCATTTCTTCCGCTAACTATGCCTGAGCTTCTAGTGACAAGTCCGCTATGGTAGGTAAGTGTTGCTAATTAGTTTCCTAGTCTAACATGGAAGGCTCCATTGCTAAGTAAATGTGCATATACAACGATGGACTAAATCTATAGGTATTGTCACCCACCTTCTTGAACACTTCAGAAGGACCATATTGTAGAGCCTTGTTCTTCTTACAAAGACCCGGTAGCCTTTTTTTTATTTAGATATAACTAAATTTTATCTCCCACCTTGAATGTTTTCTCAATTCTATGCTGATCATGTTAGTTCTTGTACTTTTCTTATGACTTCTTCAATATATCATGTACCTACAAGTGGATTTACCTGATTTTATCAATGCATTTTTCAACCTTCAATGCTTCTTATGTAGTGTCTTTCATCACTCCTCCTTATTGTCCATATAAAACATCTAAGGTTGAAGACAACAAATACCCAAAGCAAGTTTCAAAAGGGAGCTTATTGGTAGAAGTGTGGACTACTCTGTTATAAGAGTGTTGAATATAAATCAAATTCTTGTCCCAGGTCCTTGGATGCTTCTTATTATAACCCCTCAAAAGTTGAACCAAAGTTGTGTTCACTACTTCTATTTCCACATCTGTGTGTGGATGGAACATTGTATATTCTTTGACTTGGTGTCCATCTTCTCCCAAAGTGTAGTCCAAAAGGCAATAAGAAATTTGGTACCTTTATATGAGATGATGCTCCTTGGTATGCCAAAGTGCACCCAAACCTTTTCAAAGAATGTTAGGTGCATCTTGTCCCTAGATGGTCTTTTTACAAGTTATGAGAATGCACATCTTGTTAAAGTTGTCAATTACCACAAATAGATAGTCATGTCCCTTCCTTGTTCTTTGCAAACCACCCACAAAATCCATGGAGATGCTCTCCCATGGTCTAGTAGGTATAGGTAAGGGATGGTATAAACCTTGTTTCTATTATTGGGTTTGTTGGTACATCAAAGTATGAATTCTCTAATAAACCAAGCTACATTTTATTGCATTATAGGCCAATACACACAACTCTGTAAGTTACCAACTATCTTCCCAACACCAAAATGCCCTACAAATTTGGAGGTATAAGCCTTTCTAATAAGCTATAATCTTTTAGCTTCAAGAACACATAGCTTATTGTTGGAATATTGTTTAATACTAAGAGGGGGGTGAATTAGTATTATCCTTTTTCAACAATTTAAAACCACTTAAATATTACAACAAGAATTTTCGTTTATATAGTCTTCCAATGGTCATGTACAACTGAAGAGTTGCACCTCTTCAATATTGGAATGTATCTCTTCATTATAAGTATGCGTCTTTTCAATATAATAAGTCATTTTGACTTTTCAATAATCTTTATATGAAAATTCACATTCTTTTTGAAAAGTAGCGACCTTTTTAAATAATAATTGATTTTGCCCCCTTTTTATTTTTAATTCACTTTTTACCTTATCATGGGTAAATACCACCATGGTTTGCAAATACCATGTGCATTTTCATTTTTTACCCTTTTTCTTTTAACTTTTTCTTTAATCAAATTTCACTTTTACCTTTTTCTTTAATCCAATTTCACTTTTACCTTTTTCTTTACTCCACTTTCATATTTACTCCTCTTTTACGTAAACTCCACTTCCACCTAAGTTTTCAACTTTTGTTATTTATTAAAGTCATATTTATATTTAATCCACTTTTATTTCCACTTTTGTGTAAACTTTGTTTCCATTTAACTTTTCCACTTTTATATTTATTAAAGTGATACCAAAGTCACATTTATATTTAATTACTTACTAACCTTTGACATATATTTGATCACTTACTAACCTTTTTGTGCTATGAAATATCGAGTACCGTGTTGATCTGACAGACTCAAAGGTTCTCGGTGCTACATCAACAAATTTCCATTCGACTACAGTCTAAAATGATAGTGCACGGAAAAGTATTCAAGAGGGAGACTCTTCAGTATTCATTATGTTCATCACGGTCCTGTCTCAACCGAATGTTTTGTATTCTGGTAGTCCACTGTGTTCCTGTAACTCAACAATCTCTTGTATTCTGGTAGTTCACTGCGTTCCTGTAATGCAACAATCTCTTGTACTTCGGTAGTTTACCGTAGTTCTATGTCATCCTTCACTATGGTACTTCTTTTCTTCATGTTGACATCAATGCCAACACGATATTTCCATCAATCTCCCCCTTTGGCATTGATGACAACACATCGTAAAACAAAATGCTCCCCTGACAACGAGTAATTTTTTTACCGTTCTTTTCTCTGTAACAATTCAAATTGATTAACTTTATCATAGTTTTTAATTTAAATTTAATTAATTATTAAAATATATTAATGAGTCTTTTATTAATTTATTATTAAAAGGTGGGTGAAGTAATTAATGGGGGGATAAGGTTGTTGGGAATTAATGGGGGGATAAGGTTGTTGAGAATTAATGAGGGGGATATAAGGAAGGAGAGGACTTGGAATGAGAATCTTATTTTATGTTTGAGGATTTCTGAATTTCTAAAAGAGAGAGGAGGAGGAGGAAATTGGAGGAATGGTTTTTGGGAAGCTCTCACAGGGCATTGTTGTTGCTGCAAATTTTGGGCTCGAGGGCCAGGAAACCGCAAGGATTCCTGGAGCTATGGAGCATGAGAGATTGTTCCTAGTTGGCTGGGAGGTTAATATTCAGTCTGGGCAAGAACAAGAACATGAACAAGATCAGACAGAAAAATGGACTAGATAAGCCAACCTACAGGTGGAGGTATGTATTATGTTGTTGTTATCATTATTTTGTTGTTGTTATCATTATTCTGTTGTTGTTATTATGATATTATTGTTGTTCTCATTATGTTGTTATCATCAATATGTTGTTGTTGTTTATTTCTGGTATAAGAAAATAATGAAAGAAATTATAAACTAAATTCAATAGGAAATTTTAGAAAACTTTTATTCATTTTGAGTCTCGAAAAATAACCAGGCTCTACATTCTCCTCCTTTGACATCAATGTCAAGGCCTCTAATACCAGAATGAGTTTCATCACCAATTATTTGTTGCTTGACCCTCTTTTGTTTTGAGTGGTAATACTTGTCATTTTTTCTTAGCTCCCCCTGTCAACAACACTTTATTTTTTTTAGTGAACCTTTTTCCATCCTCTTTTTGACAGCTCCCCCTATCAACATTTCTCCCTTGTCATCATGACTTTTTCTTTTATTGTAGGGAAATTACTCCCAACTTTTGCCTTAGATTTTCAAATTCTTTTTTAGGCGGAGTTTAGTGAATATGTCTGCTTCCCATCTTGACAGTGCTTACAAACATGGTTTGAAGGTTTTATCATTTTTGGCATACCTCTCATAGCTTCCTTATTACTTACTTTTACCAGCTTATCAAAATTTATATGTCCCATTCTTCTATGCCATAATCAATTTTCATCTATTTGACTGATGCATCATTTTTATTCTTTTTTCTGTATTTAAGATACAAACATCGCTTGGTGTCCTTGTTGCAATTGCTACTATTTTTCCAGATTCTTCTTTTCTAATCTCACATTTTTTTAGAATAAAAAATGAGAATGTGTCCTTGATCACATGTTTGGCTCACATTGAGGAGATTAGGTTTCAAATTTTCAACTACTAAAACATTTTCTAGTTTAGTTCTGTCATTTCCCAGACGGATTGTCCCCTTACCAAGTATTTTAGAATAGACAGCATCTCCAACTGTGACCTTTCCCTTCTTCTCCTTTTTCAGGCTGAGACATTTGTTTTGATCTCCTGTCATATGTTTTGAACAACCATTGTCAACATACCATTGACTTATTTTATCATTGGCATACAATGCTACCTTACATTTTGTTTCCTTTTGTTTTTCTTTTGGAAAGTTTGAAGTACTTTTCTTCATGGTAGATTCTAATAATTTGCAATTACTAGCTTCATGACCATAATTGTTACATTTGTAACATTCGATGTTGTAATCTAGTAGTGGAGAAAATGAATTATAGTTTCTACTCATTTGATTACTACTAGACTTATGGCCATATCCTTGAACATTTTTATGATAGTTCTTTCTATAAGCTTTACAGTCTAATACTTTATGCCCAAAATTATGACAAGAAAAACAATAGCCAAGAAAGAGTTGTTGATACCTTTTTGGGGGAGTTCTTCTTGGAATAGTATTTCTTCTGTACTCATTTCTTTTTGGAGAGAGTGAAGATCTTTGTTGATTAGAGTCAGTCTTTATCTAGTTCTTTTCTCTTTTGAAGGAGCTCAGAAGGCCAGTTTCATAAGTCTTTGGATTTTCATCACTTTTCTGTATTCCAAATATTGAGCCTCTATTAGTTTCCTTGTGATCATAACCCAATCCAGCCTTATTACTTGATGGTCTTTGACTGTTAAGGATCTCATCCAATATTTTTGAACTACTCTCACACTTTGAAAGGTTAGTGTATTTTTCAAGTTTCCTTTTTAGAAGAACTACTTCAGCCTCTATTGTATCACAATTTTCTTCCTTGTCATTAAGTCATTTACTTAAGACTTCTTCAATTCTTTTAGCTTCTTGTAGTTGATTTTTCAAATCAATAATGATTTGTTCCATTTTTTTATGCTTTTTGAAACTTCTTCTCTTGATTTTTGTTCTTCCTTATAATCTAACAATTGTTCTTTTAATG
>CBVK0100184992.1:1191-17806 GCA_900067695.1 Picea abies
AAGAAAAAATTAAACTAATAAAAACAAAAATCACAAGCATAGGGACATAGAGATAACAAACACAAAAAGACCCATGTCACCAATGTTTTTAGGCTGATCTATTGATGAAATAAAATCACCAAGAAGAAAGGGGACTATGAGTCCCTTCTTCCTCCAAGGGAAGGCTCTTGGACCCTCACAAGATTTCTCTCCTTACAACAAGAAAAATGAAAATGGTGGTGAAAGAACTCCTTGCAAATCCACTCAATGGAGAGGTGGATTGCTCAATGAAATGGTGCCAAAGTGCTCTTGTCAAGGATTGAGTCCTTAAAACAATATAGGCAACATAACATTACTTGAAATTCCTTGAGAAAATGAGGTGCATTCATGGCTTTTTATAGCATTGCGTTGGGATTTTGTGTAACTGCTTTGTAGTGTGAAAAGAGGCCATTTAGGGCATTATTAGGTCTTTGACTAGCCTACCATTCGGATTCAGCTTAGATTTGAGGGTCAAATCAGCTTGGGAGCTGATCCATAAGTGGTTGGGAGGCCGACCACTTCAATAAATGTGTCGTTTAGTAGGTGTGTTGATTTTTGCGCTAACAGCCACACATCATGCGTGTATGCATGCATTCTATGTTCCTGTTCCATGCATGTGCACACGCGCCTAACTTCTGTAAAGCGCTTTTCAATTTTTCACTATGTATAGTTTTTTGCCCTTTTTGAATGTTGTGAGATTAATTCAAGTCCATGAATGACTTCATCATTGTTTGACGATGTTAAGTTCTTGTAACCACGTGATGACGAAATTCCAGTGATAATAGTCGTGGTGGGGATATGTTCATCTCAAATGACATTTCTTCACAGAAACTTACTCTTTTTCCACCTGCTCAACCGGTTACAGAAGAATTATTGTGGATAAAATGTCCCTATCATGAGAATGATGAGGGAAAATATTTATTCTTTGTTGATGAATTTCATGCACTACAAGAACCAACAGAGGATGATATTTTAAGCCAATTTCTTTCAGTGATAGAAAATGTCGAGTTCCCACAAACATATTTTCAATACGATCAAATTTTTAGAGAATAATTTCAAGAACGAAGTGAGTTCTTTTCCTCATTTTCACCATCTATGGTTTTTACCATTGATGAGCATCTGGGGTCATATACCATTCCAGTAGAACTTAGCCCATGCAAATGTCTATACATCAACTCTGAATTAAGTCTCAGCCAACAGGAACAGTTAACAAATCTTTTGAAAGAACAGTAAGGGGAATTTGCATGGGAGTACACTGATATGAGAGGAGTGCATCCTGACACCTTCATTCACCACATATATATCCAACTAGGTATAACCCTAGTAAGACAACCACAAAGGCATCTGAATCCAATCCTAAAAGATTTTGTGAAAAAAGAGTTACAGAAATTATTAAACGTTGGATTCATTTATCCAATTCCTGACAGCAAGTGGGTTTCACCTCTTGTTGTGGTACCTAAGAAAATGACAGGGAAATGGAGAAAGTGTGTAGAATTTAGGGAGTTGAATAGGGCAACCCTGAAGGACTACTTGTCCTTTCCCTTTATAGATCAAGTTTTGGATACCTTGGCTGGAAAAAGATACTTTTCCTTTCTCGATGGATATAGTGGATACAATAAGATTCAAATTGCTCCTGAAGACTAGGACAAAACAACATTTACATGTCCTTGGGGCACTTATTCTTATAAAGTGCTACCTTTTGGACTATGCAATGCTCTTGCTACATTTCAGAGAGAAGTCCTTGTGATCTTTGCTGACTTAATTCATGATTGTGTGGAAGTATACATGGACGATTTTACTGTTTATGGTAACACTTTCGAACAAGCCTTAAGTAATCTTGAGAAATCTTTGATTCACTGCCAGGAATCAAATTTATCCCTTAGTCACAAAAAATGTAAAATGCTATTAACTGAGGGAATAGTGTTGGGTCATCATTTGTCTACATAAGGAATTAAAGTTGATCCAGCCAAAATTGAAGTGATAGTTAAACTTTCCTCTCTGAAAACCCAAAAAGATGTGCGAAGTTTTTTGGGACATGCTGGATATTATCGTCGATTTATTGAAAACTTTACAAAGATATCCAACCCCATGTTTAAACTATTAGCAAAAGATGTATAATTTTGTTGGGATAACAATTGTCATAATTCTTTTGAGAATTTGAAAGAAAAATTGTCCATGGTACCTATTCTAAGAGGACCAAATTGGTCTCTTACTTTCCATATTTCAACTGATTCCTCAGACACTGCTTTAGGTGGAGTGCTTAGACAAAGAGAAAACCAACAAAACTATGCAATTTACTTCACTAGCGAAAACCTTACTCCCCCTGAATTGAACTACACTATAACTGAGAAGGAATTTTTGGCAGTAGTTCATGCCATTAACAAATTTCGTCATTACATCACTGGATATGAGGTTTTTGTACATACGGACCATTCTGCTATCATATTTTAGATGAAAAAACCAGTTACTACTGGAAGAATCACACGATGTCTTTTGCTACTTCAAGAATTTAACGTCACTATAGTTGATCGACCAAGAAAAGAAAATGTAGTTGTGGATTTTCTTTCTCGTATCCCTCAATATAGTAGTGACATTCTAGTGAAGGATAATTTCCCTGATGAACATCCATTTGCAGTAGCTGTTAATACACCTTGGTTTTTAGATACAACAAATTACTTAGCTACAGGAAGACTGCCAACTCATTTGTCACCACCACAAAAGAAAAGAATTTTCCAGCAAAGTGCTTATTACTCTTGGGTAGGAAGTGATATTTTATATACAAGTCCTGATATGATCATTAGGTGATGTGTTCGGGAAGATGAGATTCCCGATATCCTTCAGGCCTGCCATGATGGGCCATGTGGAGGACATTTCTCTGATAAGAGACGACATATAAAGTCTTACAATCAAGATACTATTGGCCAACATTGTTTAAGGATGCAACAAAATATGTGAGAAGCTACAATAGTTGTCAGAGGATGGGAAGACCTATCGTAGCGGACAAGATGCCCTTACGACCACAAGTTGTGATTGAACCATTTGATAAATGGGCGCTTGATTTTGTAGGACCGATTTCCCCAATGTCGAGGAAGAAGAAGTACATCTTGGTTTGTACATATTTTGTGACCAAGTGGGTAGAGGCAAAATCCTTATATCAAGAAACTGAGAAATCAGTGGTTGAATTTATTTATGAAGATATCTTTACCTACTTCGGTGTTCCATGAGAGATTGTTACTGATCAAGGTGCCCAATTTACTTCTAAGTTGATGAATAAAATCACAGATAAATATGGGATAAAACACTATAAGTATTCCCCATACCATCCACAAGCCAATGGGCAAGTGAAATCCACGAATAAAGTTCTAGAAGCTATTCTGACCAAGACAATACACTTACATCACAAAGATTGGGTGGATAGGCTTCCAGAGGCTTTATGGGCATACCGGACTATGTGGAGAAATACCACTGGTCATACCCCTTATGAATTGGTATTTGGCAAGCAAATTCTCCCTCCCATAGAATTTTAGATTCATACCTTTCACCTAGCAGTAGAGTTGGGGTTGAATTTGGATGAGGCACATAAACAGAGAGTTATGCAGCTAAATGAATTGGGAGAAATTAGGCAAGATGCTCTTCAAATAACTATCCTTGTACAAAATCAACATAGCAATTGGCATGATAAATACATTAAGAAAAATAATTTTCAACCATGGGATTGGGCATTGCTTTTTTATTCCAAATACAAAACTTTCAAAGGAAAACTTATGACAAGGTGGTTGGGACCTTGTGAAGTGGAAACTGTTTTTGATAATGGATCTGTCAGAATCAAGACCATAGATGACTCTCAAAATTCCTTTCTAATAAATGGACATCGATTAAAAGTGTATAACAAACCCTTGTCAAGAGATGATTTTCTATAGGAAATTGCTAAACAACAAGAAATAAAGATAGTAGGAGAAGAGTCTTCTCCTCCTGCTAATCCTTGATCATTTTTGTTGTTTCAAGATTTTGTAAATAATAAAATTTTAACAGAAAATAAAAAAATTAAATAATAAAAACTATATATATATATATATATATATCTTTTTGGATATGTTGACATATTGTTTTTAGTTTTACAGACTTCTCAAAACAAGTACAGAATTGAACTTCATCACTTTTTTCTCAACAGGTAAGAAGGTAAGACCATTTTATTTTATGAAATTTTCTTATCAATATGCACTCTCTTGTTTTGAAATTAATAAATTTGAGCTTGTTTGCTCCCTTCGAATTGCTCATTAAAGTATGAAAGGGGCATTTATCAGGGATAGGACTATTCTTTACCAGGCCTGATGGATTATGATGGGAAAGAAACCCCCCTAGAGTTTTCTTTTAGCATTTTCTCGGACTCTCAAAACATGAGAAAGCAATGAGCATATACTAACTTGGGCTCATAAAATCCACAAGTAAGTGATTATTGTTCCAAAAATTATACTCTGTAAGATTTCTATCTGCACTCACATTGGATGATGTGGAATACGTTAAGGTCCACCTTCCAACAAGTCTCACTCCATCGATACCAACGCCTTATCTGGAGTAGAGATTAGAGACTACTTAGTACCTTGGAATCTGCATGCCTCAATGGCAGATTTCCTTGCTAACAACCATGGGAATACATAAATGTCTCTTGGTTGATAGATCCTACAGGTGACTAGACACCAAGACCTTTATTTGTACCTATTAGGATGTACTATAGGTACCTTGAGGCCCATTGACATCATTGGTAGGTCATCTCACATTGGTTAACGACATTCATTAATGGCCGGTAATCCAATGATTTCTTTTTGTGTTCGACTCCAGAACATTTATTCACACAAATAAGAATTGTACCATGGGTTAAAGATTTGAAGCTGTTGAAGACATAATTTTAATTGATTCTTTTCAGGAATGGATAGAAGACAAGTTCAGGGATAGCCATCAGATAATTTTCTTTCATAAACATGAAGTCTTTTAATTAGAAATTTATTATTGGTTCAAGTTTCTCTGCAGATTTCGGGTTATTTCATCAGTACCAGTCAGTGCCAGATAGAATCCATTAGCTACAGTGGTTATCAGAAATACAAATTCCAGTTACAATTTTAGTGCTCTCCAGATTCAGACTTGACTTCAAATATCTCTATAGTAATAAATGCATAACAGGGAGTAGGTAATCTAATTCAGGTACGCTTAGTTTCATGTTGGTTTAATGTATTAAATTACATATTAACAATTTGAACTAGGAATGCCTCGATACTCCATAAAATTCCACTATCCCTATACTCTATACCTAACAAACCAATCCTTCTTGACATTTCATATCATGGGAAATGTACTACATTATCTTGGTTGAATTCGAAACGATTCATATGTAATAATATTTTGCAAACATGTACGACCATAATAATTTCCTTACATGCTATCGATCCTCACGACATTTCAAATTTCCTTCTATAATTCCTCTCACGACTATTTCACACATCATATTGTATTCCTTTGTTACCCTCATCTAATTCTTGTGCTCTCCTATGGATCTTTCCTGTTATACAGAATGAAATTATGGTGGTGAATCGTCATGAACCTGAGACTTATGCAGATTTGGAGGCTCTTCATGCGTATGAAGCCACCAAACACATTTTTCAGAAAGCTAGATGGGAGACATTCTTCAAGAAATTTGATGGGTATGATGATTCGGTTACACTTAAGTTCACTCTGCATTTTCATGGTGGACTAGATAAAGTGGGCGAGCTAGAGTTTGAAGTCACAAATTTTTTTATTTCCGAAGCAATTCAATTATCCAGCATTGGTCAGAAATGGACGAAGGGCCAACCCATCGACAAGAAGATCTGCACGCATCTCCTACAACCACAGTATCATAAATTACAATGGTTAGAGGGAACATCAAGGTCGTGGTTGGAACCAAAATGGGCTCATTTTATATCCATACTCCAATGCTACCTCACTTGCGAAGGACGGTACACGATCATGTTTCCATGTCATGCTCGAGTCCTGCTACATTTTAAAGGTAACCATTTGATGAACATCCCCTATTTTCTATTGAAGATTTTGAAGAAAATGGTAGAACAAGTCTGTAAAGCCAAAGAGTTTAGAGGTAGCTTGTTTCATTTTGGTCTTGTTAATATTTTGGTTAAGTATGCATTATCCCACAAATAGGAATCTTGGGATATGTTCATTGTAAGAACCCTAGCTTCTAACAAATCTAAATATAAAAATATTGAGTCCGCTCCTCCAAAGAAGAAGTTGAACTCTAAGAAAAAGGGTGTTAAAACCCTGACCAAAATCTATGATGACCCTAAGAATACACTAGACTTCACAATTGAGGCCAGTGATGATAATCCTGGTACAAAACATTTGTTTGATGTCCATGGTTCTGATGGTGTAGAAACTAACCATGAAAGAGTGGAAAACATTATTCCTACAGAGGCAAATGTTGAAATTCTGATTTCTCCTCCAACTTCTACAAATATTATTGATGTGGAACAATTTGAAGAGTTAATTGACAAACCTAGGAGAAATGCCAAATGAAAATGCACACGCACACTGTCAAATATGGATAAATCCATGCCTAGTTACCCACCACAGAAAATATTAAAAAGTATGGATGATCATAAGGAGGCTCTGGAGTCTTTTGAGATGACATGGACTCTCTCCCAATTGATTCTAAAAGTCCGTAAAGTCAATCAGCAAGCTAATGCACCCAAATAAATTGAGCAGGACAAGCCAATTCAAATGCTAGTGGATACCCCTGTTCAGGTGTATGAGGAGTTCACTCATGAACTCAGTCCAGTCAACAACCCTGTTCAAGTATATGACGATTTTACTCCTGAACCCAGTCCAGTCAACAACCCTGTTCAAGTATATGACAAGTTTACTCCTGAACCTAGTCCATTCAACACCCATGATCAAAGACCAGATGAGTTCACTCATGTGTCCAACCCTCAAACACAACAAGGACATGGTAAAACATTTGAATCTTACTGGGAAATCTCTTCCAGTAGATCCTTGAGACCAATGGTAGCCAGATTGTAAAGCAGGAATCACAGGTTAAAAGAGAATTTACATGAATATACCATATTGGATCAACACATCAAAATAGAAAATGAACTTATGAAACTCAAGCAAGCTCATTTTGTGTCAAAGATTGAACGATTAAAATGAAAAAATAAAGGTCTTTTTCAGAAGAATAGGAGACTGCAGAAGATTTCCAGGAAGCACATCATCATTAATCGAGTTCTTAAGAAGGAAATCAGAAGCATGAGAAATTGCAAATGTTGGTTGCAACTACTGAAACACTCTGATGAATCTGAGTTTTTCACTTTTTGTTGTCTGAGGACAGGCAAAGACTTCAACTTGGGGGAATGTTAGTCTCCAGTTTTGACTATATTTTTGCCTATATCATGTCAAATATACCCCCATTTTCATATCTAGTATCATTTCCTTCTGGCCTTACCATGACACATTTGACATCCTTTTACAACTAAATGGGGCTATTCAAGGTATTCCTATCATTCAAGTTATTTTTAATGTATTTTGATATTTTAAACTAATGTTGATACTAACGTGACATGAGTTAGGTACTTGTTCCTTTGAAACATAACTTATTAGTACCAGGTACCGGCTCGCACTTAGTGGAGATGCCAAAGAATATGCCAAAGACTTTCACAACATGGCTAGAGTGGATTGACAGTCCGATTCATATAATTGATTGATTCATAACTCAATATGCTGACTCAGGGCGAGATTGTAGAACTATTTTATTATAATGATTTATGATCCACGCTTCTTGACATTGCGTTTCATGAAGCTGTGAAGTTCATTTTAACTGACTATGAGTCATTTTCAGATCTAAGATCTGTTTATATTAATGCACCTATGTTTAAAACTATTTTGGAGAGGATCTATATAAACTAGGATCACTCTCAAGAAACGTTGGTTACAATATGCTATGTGATACGATTTCTGATAATACAACTTGCTATGCGTTATGTTATTTGCTGTTAAAATGATTTGAGTTTGTTTTATGAATTATGGAGCATGATGAAACAATTTTTGCATGGAATAATCTCAGTATCTCTGCTTTCATTTTAGGGCGATTGCACCTCTTGGTTGGGCCCACTAACAAGTTCAATTCGCTGTATCTTTTCCACAGTAGAGTTAGTTTATTTTTAGTTTTAGAATATGCATGTGAGTTAGTTTTTGAACTTGGAATTACTCTGTTAAATTATTGCTTATCCATTTTTCGTTTGGATCATTTTCAGTTTGATATTATCTCATAGATTGATGAATGTTGAATGTGTTATTTATCCTTGTAGAATTTGAAGAATGAACCAAGTGATAAACCTAGATTTGCTCTGTTTTTAGTTTTCAATTTGATCATGATTTAAAGAGAATTTGAGTTTAGATTTACTCTGTTCTGTTAGGACAGCTAGCTTATAGTCAGATTAAAGGAATCTTTCAGTACCTGTAGGGTAAAATATGACATTTATTTGTTTCACCTGTGTTATATTTAGAATTGTTTTGATGCTTAGATTAAAAGGTTTTTAAAATGATCTCTCTTTTATGGTTTAGATAGATATGATGATGATTATATGTTTAAGATAATGGTAGATAGTCTTGGGTGATTATATTAGATTAGGAATAGAAATATCCGTACTTAAAGTCAGAATTGTTTCCATTTGATGAATTAGACAAGAGATGATTAGTTTCAAGATAATCATTAGGGTTCAGTTTCTAAGAGTAAGTTTGTGTTTTCTTCTCAGAATAACCTTTAGATAGGAATTAGAATCTTACCAACACATATAGTGTAGCAGCTCTAAGTTCACTTACCTTGTTTTGACAATTCAGTGTTTTCAGGTAATTAAAAAATCTTTAATATAACAGCCTGACATCAACAATATCAGTTTCTTATGTTTCACTTACCTCATCATTAATTTTATTCTTGTCATCTATCTCATATATTTGATGATTCTTTTTTTTAGATTTAGACTTCAAAAATGAGGACTCATCAAATTTCACATCTATGGCTTCAACTATTTTTTTCAATCTGAAGTTGTAACATTTATAAGATTTCCTTGAACAAGAATACCCAACTAAAATACCTTCATCTGTTATAGATTCCAACTTACCCAAATGCTTGTCAACTCTTTTGATATAACATTTACTTCCAAAAATTTTGAAATGTTTAACACTAGCTGGTCTGCCTTTCCATAACTAATAGGGTGTCTTAAAATGATTGTTTCTCAGCAAGCTTCTATTTAAAATGTGAACAGCAGTATGAATAGTTTGAGGCCATATTATATTACTTAGTTTAGATTCATTGAGCATAGTTCTATCCATCTCCCTAACAGTCCTATTTTTTCTTTCAACCACTCCATTTTGTTGAGGTGCTTTAGTAACAGAAAAATGTCTTCTTATCACATTTTCATCACAGTATATGTTGAATTATTTATACACAAATTCCCCTCCATTATCTAATCTTAAACATTTAATTTTCATGTCACATTCATTTTCAGTTGACTCCTTGAAGGTTTGAAAATAGCTAAAAGTTTCATATTTCTTTTTCAATAAAAACATCCATGTCATTCTAGTAAAGTCATCCAAAAATAGTAGAAAATATCTTTCTCCTTTTAACCTTGTTGTTCTCATAGGTCCACAGACATCAGCATGTACTATTTCCAATGGTTTAGTTGTTGAATGTTCTTTGGTTTTGAATTTAACTCTACTTTGCTTAGCATGTTGACATTGCTTGCAGACAAAACTTGAAAGATCCTTTATGACAGGTAAATCTCTTATTTCTTCCTTTTTATTCAACTGAATCATATTTTCAAAGTTAATGTGTCCAAGTCTTTTGTGCCACAACCAAATTTCATCTTCACTCCCAAGATAACATTTTTCTTTTTCTTTATCTAGTATGTAAATGTTGCTAGAAGTTCTTGTGGTTGTTCCAACTAGTTTATTTGATTTAATATCCATGATTTGACATCCTTTTGAATAAAAAATAAAAAATATACCTTTATCATATGTTTGACATACACTCAATAAGTTATGTTCCATTTACTCAACCAATAAGACATTTTCAGCCATGATTTTCTTGTTGTTTAGACATACAATTCCTTTTCCAACTATCATAGTCGATTGATCATTTCCAAAGGTGATTGTACCTTCTTTTCCTTCATCTAGTTCAACAAAGAGTTGTTTTCTACCTGTCATATGCTTTGAACATCCACTATCCACAACCCATTTTACTTTATGTTCTTCTTGTAGAGCTAGAGTGCATTTTTCAATGTTCAGATTTTCACTTTTCTTTTTACAAAATTTGGTTTTCAGATCTGTGTAAGTGGGTTCATTAAATTTTTGAAAACTCATAGGACAATTTCTTGACACATTCCCAAAGTTGTTACACTTGTAACATTCAGTCTCATATCTTAAGGTGTCAAATCTGTTGTAAGAGTAGTTCATATTGTTTTGACTAGTTTTACCATGTCCTCTTCTATATTCAAAATTAGACCTTTCATGACTGTTATGTGCATTTATCTTTCTTGAAAAACTATTACAAAATGCAGCCTTATGTCCATACTTATAACAAAAGAAATAGTGGCCTTCAAACCTATTTTGATGTCTTCCATAACTTCTTTTATGCACTGTTGAACCCTGATTTTCTTCTTGCCTTTTTGATTCCATCTTCTTGCTAGTAATTTTCTCATGATTATCCTTTGTACCTTCTTTCTCAACACTTGAACTAGAACATCCATTAGTTACTATAGATTTATAACCAATTTCAGTATTGTCATATGTTGATCTTTGACTACTAATAATTTGATCTAACACTCGAGAACTCTGATTCATGTTATTTTCTTGTACTTTCTTTCTTAAAGAAACTACTTCAACTTTTAAACCTTCATTTTCCTTATCCTTTTCTGCAAGCATTTTAGTTAGAGCTTCTTCATGCACTCTAGCCTCTTCAATTTTAAGTTTAAGTCAATTACCATGATTTCAGTGCTATCAATCAAACCATTTGATTTCTGTAATTCAAATTCTAGATTCTCAATTTCTCTTTTAAAATGTTTGCATTCCCTTCTTACTTTTCTTAATTCACTTAAAGCACTTACCAGTTCATCTTCTAGATCAACTTCACCTTCTTCTTCTTCACTAGATTGATCATCCTGTTTTTCCATAGCCATAAAAAGTTGTACATTTGAACTGTCATCACTCTCACCAGATTCTGAAATATCATTGTCATCTTTTATACACATGCTTTTCTTTTTGTAAGTTTTTCTTTGAAAAAACTTCTTATGTCTATTCTTGAATTCCTTAGGTTTTTTATCACTATCTTCTTCATTATCAGTATGCTTATTGTAATGACACTTAGATGAAAAATTTCTTATTCTACCACAACCAAAGCATTTCATAGGAATCTTACCTTTATACTTGCCAGTACCTCTGTTCAGATTTTTAACAAAATTTGCTTCTTCCACATCACCTTCTGACTCCTCATGATTGTTGATTCATGCTTCAACCTTTTTCTTATCTTTCTTTTCTACCTTGAAAGAAGCTTCTTTCCTGAAAGAATTCTCACCAGAGGTTCTCATCTCATATGCTGGTAGTATTCCATGTAATTCATCCATTTCTAAAGTATCAAGATCTATTCTTTATTCTAATGCAGATAATTTTGAATCAAATCTTGCAGGAAGTGATCTAAGTACCTTTTGCACAATAATATTATTATTAATTGTTTCTCTTGGACCTCTGATGGTATTAACAACTTCATCAATATGAAGAAAGTAGGTAGCTATATCTTCAGATTCTTCCATTTTAAGGCTTTCAAATTGACTTCTATATGATTGTAGATTAGCACTCTTTACCTTAGTGTCTCCTTCATATACATTTTTTAATTTATCCCATATTTCTTTTGTTGATGCACAATGCATAACTTTAACAAATTATGACCCTGCTAGACCTCCTAGTATTGCATACATAGCTTTGGAATTAATCTCATAGAGTCTCTTACCTGTAGCATCTATTGGAATGGTTGTTGGAACTTTATATTCATTTAGTACAACCTACCAGATATCTACTCCTTGAGTTTGTAAAAACAACTTCATCCTGATACTCCAAAAATCATAATTATGACCATCAAATAAAGGAAATCCATGTTTTGTAAATTTTGATTTCTTATCCATTATGAATGATCAAAAGCTTCCAGTGGTTAAACTGATATATTGAAGTAACCTTGCTCTGATACCAATTGTTAAACAGGATAAGTCAATTGAGAGGGGGGGTGAATCAATTGTATAAAATTTCTTTCATTTTAAAAGAAGATTACTTATTAATCAATAAATCATGCCTCTAACATTTAAATTGCAGTAATACATTTAACCAATAAATATACAATCACATAAATGAAACAGTGACATAGTGATTTTTCACGAGGAAACCCAAAAGGGAAAAACCTCTTCTTCTTATGAATGAAAGGAAACCTCCAACTCCTCTTTGCATTCTTATTTTATCTGTGCTACAACCCAGATGAGGTTGCTACCTCTGTTTCTTAAGAACCTATTGAATGGAAGCTACAACTCCCAGATGTACAAGCACCAACTTGTACAGGAGACTATTACAGTCTCCCCTTGCTCCTCCCTACCACCCTGAAATCATTCTCTGTCACCAAGAATCTGCAAACCAACTCTTTATCTTCTCTTTCAAAGATTAAGCATTCAAATCCTATCTACACAATTCGTTCTTGACCAGACCACTTAGATTTATCAATCTGTGTATGTGTCTTCCCTCCTCTATCTTTTCTTTTCCTCAAATTTTATAGAGCCATATATCTCCCATAATCCTCTCTCTCTTTATTTTCTTGCAACATTCACTTTATATATCTTCCTATATCATCGGTGCGTACAAACGAACCCTCAGGCTTCAAATAATTAGTTACAATAACTGAATAACTTCCTTACAGTAATTCTTATTAACCAAGGCATCAAGACGAACAATATCCACATGATCAGTTTAAACATTTAACCAACATTGTTCGATGAACATACATCTGTTTTAATTTTTCAGCATAGAATAACCCTTGAGCGCTTTGGCAAACCACTTGTGCTAACCCATATGTCCATTGGCCGTGACCACAGGTTAATCGAAATACATTTATTGTGATGAATTGTTTCAATACTCTAAGTCACGAACCACAAAATTTTCGGCGTTTCGGTATTTCCACATTCCTGTGGTGAAGTGTTTCAACACTCCGACTCCCAGTATCCAAAACCTACACCAAAAGGTTTTTTTCGCATTTCGACATTCCGACATTCCTGTGGTGAAGTGTTTCGAAACTTCCAACTCCCAGTATCCCAATCTTCGAAATGGAATCAGATCAATGATCTGGTATTTCAGCATTCAGGACTTCGTGATGTTGAAGTTTTTTCTTACCATGCAAAAATCCCGAAATAGAAACTCTCGGAATCATGTGATGTGTGTTCCTTTCTGTATTTCATCATTCAACGTTTTGGCATTTCGACATTCCATGTTTCAGTGGCATTTCGTATTTTCGCACTTCATCATTTCGTGAGTTGGAATGCTATCTCATTTCCTTCCTTTGACTTTTGATTTCCCGATATCCACTTTTCCTCAATCGACGGTCCCATGGCCTTTCATGATTAGACGGACCTAATCTCATCGGGACTTTGTGCTTTGATCAATGACACACAACCTTTCATGATTAGATGGTCCTAATCCCATTAGGACTTTGCGTTTTGCAATTTTGCGTATCACGATGTCGAAGGTTGGAGCTCCTCCTTTCTTTGATTTCCGAATTCTGAAGGAACTCTCAGCGAACCACTGTGCAACATCAAGTTTGACATTAATGACAAAACCTGTGCAACAATGTGTGCAAACTAACCAATAGCTAGTAGTAGTACAACTAAGTAATGTCTATGCTATTTGAAGCCCTACTTTATTATGGGTATATTTACAAATTTTCCTTGTGGAATGTTATTTTGATTATATTGAGTATCAGCGCATTCCTATATGTCTAAATACATTGACTGATGCATTAGCTAAATATGTGTTAGATAAACATTTGGGCCATTTATAAACCAATCACACATCAGATGTATCACACAACACAAAATAAGCTAGTAGAAGCCATATTTATGTATATAACGATCAAAATTTTTTACAAAAAGTTTCTGTCCAAGGACCAAAATCTCAAAATACAAAGCCCATAGCTTCTACAAAATAGTGTCACAGATGACACTCATGATAACACACAAATGCTCAGGCTACCCTATGAAGCATTCGACTAATAGACTCAGACACACCCACAGTATGGCGTTGGTAACGTCTAGGGATCTCCCCAATAACAATATCTGGGATGTCTACGGTCAACCCCTCCAAGTTCTGCTCCACTGCCTCGTAGTCTTCGGCATCCCATCTCGCCATTGGATCCGCCTCTCCTTACTGTTGAATAGGAGACGTTCCTGGAGGTCGATATGGCCCCACATCTGTGTCATCAAAAAGAGATTTTTTAATTAGTTCTTGGACAAACATAAAATCATTTCATATGATAAAAATTGTAAAAACATTTAAAAAGAACAAAATGTGTACTTCTTACCTAAATCACACCACTGAGCATCCTCAGGCAGGGCCAAATCCAAATCCCCTCAAAAATCCAAACCAGCATATGCATAGTCGTTAATCATCATCATCTAGGGCCTTAACCAGTCAAAAAATGAATCATTGTACTTGATTATAGGTCCAACTACGTGTCGATCCATGAGGTTGCACCATGTCAACATCCTCGGATCCTGTGGGGCCAACAAACCCCAATCAACCTGTAGTCGTAGCAGTGGGACCCTCTCGAGGAAGAATGACACCAAAAGTGATCTGTACCCAAAATGATTCAAGTCACCCTTTCGACACTTCGTCAATTGTCTTTTCATGCTACAAAGAACTGTATCCGACCAGTTGAAGACCCGTGGCTCTGTACACTCTATGGAATATTGAAAGTAGCTTTGGAGAGCCATGTGTGGAGCCGTGCTCCCAACCATGTGTGCAATAGTGAACAATATGGTCCACAGGGTCAAATATTGGACCCCCAAATAGCAACCTTACCCTTGCTTCTTTCTACCTCAGGAACACAATACTGGCGAAAATACTCACTCATAGGGAGTCCACCACCTAAGCCAATGGTCACACTAGCGTGGTATCCACGCCATGAAAACCCCGTTACAAAATAGATATCCTCGATACCTAGGGTCAGCGTATGGACTCCCACATGAAATAACTATTGGTCCACATCCCACATATGGACCAGGTATTCCAACAATCTGAGTTGGACTCTCATGCCCAGAATCCTGAAAAATTTCAATAGCCCATAGTCCCGGAGGGCAGGGACTGTACCCAGGTCATTCCCGAAAATGGAATTATCCTCCTCATGTTCTCTTTCTCACCACTCCATCATTGTGATGGTCAAACACTTGCATAAGAGCCATGAGAGAAGAGTCAACAACTTGTTTCAAACTTTTGCATAATTTTTATTGAGAAATATTTAACTTTAAAATCCATGTTTCAGCCCTCGCAAGTGAGCCTTTGTCACAGTGCGATATTCTCGCAGGTCCCACAAGGCCCACCTGTGAGAATGCTTGAGCGCATGGTCGGCCCTAAAAATGGACTTAAAAACTCAAAAAATTGCTAATAAATATCAAAACTAAACCATGGAAAAGTTGAAGGATCAAGATCTTACCTCATTGGCTGAAACGGTTCACCAAATGATCGCTTGTGGCTCCCACAATCGAGAAAAGAAATTTGGGGGAAAATGAGGTGTGTTGGGCAATTTTTTGGCAAAATCACAATGAAATGGTTAAAAGCCCTTTTTACCCATATTTATTCACTTTTTACTATTTTTTATTAATTTTTTATATTATTTTTTGTTTTTCTTATAAAACCTAATGCCCTAATAGCCTTGTGAGTATGGTTTTCCGTAGGTATGGTAACTTCAAAGTCCAAATGAGGGGGTATGGGTATTTTTTATTTTTGTCGCATGTACAATTACTTTTTTAGGGTTTTTGTAGGAAAAACCTTGATCTCAGTCTTCGTTCATTATTGCACTCGAAAATATATGAGAATGTAATAGAGTATACTTTTTCTCGTCTTTTCATACTTGTTATGGTAACACGAAAATGATGAACCTAAGGGAGTATCCTTTAAGCTCTTTTCACGCTCCATAAAAATGAAAAGATTGCCGAGCGATCTTGTTCTCTTCACGTTCATTAAAGTATCTGAAGAAAATGTTCGATGGGTGATAGTTTATCAATTTTTCAGTCTTGTCGAACTTATTTACAAAAAAGGAACTGGGAGAGTTCTCTTTAAGTGTTTTTCAGACTCTTAAAACATGAAAAATTCCTGAGTTTTCTATCCTTGGACTCGTTAAACAAAAATCGAAAGATCCGCAATGGGACCGGTCACCGAACCACTCCTTCCTAGGGTTTGTTAAATATACTCCAAGGGACTCATCTGAAGGATGAGATTACATCAACAAGCATATGTTATCCTCCTCAATCTTGCG
>CBVK0100184993.1:0-17804 GCA_900067695.1 Picea abies
CTCCAAAGTGGTCCCCTTATGGTGAAATCCCTCACAAGAAGATGCTTTATGGATTGGGTTATCCTAGAAGAAACGTTGGAGGACCCATGCTTGTATGTGGAATAATGAGATGAAGATCAATGAAGTTGTTGGTGAAACTATCCTATATGGATAGTGCTTGACATGCCATTTCCGGTGGTATGTGGAATGTCACATAACTCCTCACGGTTTGAGAGTTATGGTCTTATGAAGTTGGAGGACCCCCATATGAAGGCTTGAAGCCCCAAAAGGTCAAAGAAGTAAAAGTTCTTGAAAAGAAGAAATCATTATTTAAATGATAAAGTAAAGTGACAAAATCAAGATGTATTATTTAAATGATAAAGTAAAGTGACAAAATCAAGATGGATTATTTAAGTGATAAAGTAAAGTGACAAAATCAAAAAGGAATATTTAATTGATAAAGTATTGGAGAACTTTCTATTCATGGAAATTGGTTAACCCTAAAATAAGAAAAATAGGTTAAGTGACCTAGAAATGGGTTAAGTAACCTAAAAATGGGTTAAGTGACCTAGAAGATGAAAGTATAAATAAGAATCTAGGATCTCTTGTAAAATGTACATTTGGTGAGAATCCTTGTGGATCAATGGAGAGCTTCTTGTGAATATCTTTTGGAGTATTGATGGAGAGCTTCTTGTGAGAGAATCTTATTGGTGTGGATATCTTAAGCATGATTGAAGATCTATTCTGAGGAAGAGAGAAAGAGGAGGATCTCATGGATGCATCAAAGTTTCGGCAATGTCGTAGATATTGACGGCAAAAGTCTTGTATTCACAGAAAACCCTATTTTCTGATGCCCACGCGGGTTGTCTGTGTATAGGGTGCGTTTACACATCGGCTGGCTGTGTATAGGGTGAGTGTACACATGGGATAACTGTGTATAGGGAGCATGGACTGAATAACCTCATGGAGATTTTTGTTTGAGTTGTTGCCAAGCTCTTGAATGATGAGGTAGGTTCCGAATCTACATTCTATGGCCTCAGATCTATCACTAAGACACTGGTATGGTTTCATTATTGTCTTGATAGATGCTATTGTTTGATATGTTTTGAATGCTTAGGGAATTCTTGGTATGGATTCTATGATGTGGTTCAATTTGGTTGATTTGGTTGTTGGAGTGTGTTACACATAAAAAATACTCACTTTGATAGTGTCGCAAGTGTCGTCATTACAAAGGTCGCAAGTGTTGCATTTTGCTCACAAGTGTCGTAAGTGTCAGGGAAGCATACTTACATGATGCCTATGTCATGCCTATAACAACATGAGAAATACACTTGAAACACCTCAAACATTTGATTTGGAAGAGGAGAAATGAGTCAAGAGGCTCATGAACCTTTTGCCATCTGAAAACACTCAAAAAACTAAGCTTTTGAAGGAGAGTGCTCCCCTATACCTCTTCTGGGAGTGTTGGCGCTCCCCCTTACACTGTCTGGGAGTGTTATAAAGCTCCTTTGGAGTTTTTGAGGGAGGTGTATTTAAGAGCACTGGCGCCCCCCTTAAACCTACTGGGGAATGTTGTAGCACTCTGATGGTCCTTTTGAGGGAGTGCTACCTATTCTAGGCAGCAATTGAGTTGTTGAGATGAATGGGGGAAGGATCTTTTCATTCTTGGAAGGCAGTTGGATTCGAATCCCTAGTCTAGCCATGATCTTAGGGAAGATCCTCAACTGAAAGAGGCAGATCCTCAACTTCCCCAAGGATATCTCAAGTGGTTAAAGCCTCTCCAAGGCNTCAAGTGGTTAAAGCCTCTCCAAGGCTATATAAGCAAGCTTTCTAATGGTTAAAGAGGACTGAAAAGAGAGAATCACACCAAACTTATGATCTCATAAGTGGTGCTGGAACAGAGATATTTTAGAAGAAAGAGACCTATGATCTCATAGGGAGCAATCAGTGAAGCTATCATCATTCAGATCGTGGATATTTTGAGCAAGGGGTAGACAAGGAGGACTTGACGAAACTACTGCAATTCATCTATGGCTGTAAGCAATGTTTTGTCCTCATTAATATAATTTACCTGGCCTATTTCTTTCTAATTTGTGTTCAATCTCACATGAATTTGTCTCTTTAGTAGATAGATCTATTTTGGAATAATCTTGATAGAGTAGGAAGTGGTCTTACTTTGTTTGTCTACAGGATCCATCGAGGAGCGAAAGATTGGAGCTCAACTCAGAGCATGCAGGGACAAACGCTAGTAAAAGGTACTTATTTTCTCCTTCCTCCTCATGCATTAGTTTGTGTAGAACTGAAAGGAAGTCAATGTCCACATTAATCATCTTTTTTCTTAAGAGTTAAGAGTCTAGCTCTCAAGAGGAGATCTACCTGTCTGCAGGGAGATTTTCCTTCAACAGAAATTGGCGACTCCACTGGGGAGATCGAATCGAGACTTTTGGTTTTGATCTTTCCTCATAGACTTTGTATTAAACTTTGATTTTTCTTAGGCCTTGTTAACCCATTCATATATGATTGCATTTGTTGATTGCCTCTTCACTCCATCACACTCAGCCTGATTGTCAAAATTTGATCAAAATTTTGTTTTTTTTGACATTTTTATGAGTTTTTTGAGCCTAGCGCCCCTCTACCCATGTTAGTAGAGTGCCTACACTCCCTAGAAGTGTTATACAGAGCTTCATAATGCTCTGGTTGCCCTTATACCAGAGTGCCAACCCTTTTTTGCCCAAAATCTCTTCAAAAATTGTATTTTTTGGAGGTCCAAACCCTGTTTCTTCACTTGCTGAGCTACTTTGTGATTCAATGCTTCTTATTTTGACCTTTGACATGCTTCCTCCTGAGAAGAAAACACCTTATTGTTCATATTTTATGCCCTTCTTCATTATTTTTGAGTTTTTGTTGTTGAGAGCTTGAAATCAATCCCCTGCTTTCTTCTCTCCTATCCCACTGAGTGGGAACTCCAGTAAAGGACATCAAAAGTCTATAACTCTTCTCATTTGGTTCTTTGAGGTCATCTGATCCAATCTCTTTCTCCTTCCTTTTGCATTTTTTATTTTCTTTCTCTTTTTTGATTGCAAAAGGGTGTGTTGTTTGTGTGAAATCTGCGTTTTCTTGTCTGAATCTCCTTGATCTAAAAGGGTAGTTTGGCAAGACAAATTTTTCATTGAATTGATCATTATTTGCATGAAAACGACAAAAGTACATCTTAATGATTAGTTTGCATATTAGTTTGCATTTATGAAATGTTGTAGCATCATGTTGGATTTGATTGAGAACAAAATTGATTGAGGACATTCCTTATCAAGTGTTTGATAGTGAAAATGACTCTTCCTCTTTCCCTTAAATAGGTATTCATTGAAAAGAAACAATTTCTTATCATATTTCATGCATATTTTTGGGAATCGAGTCATCATTCCATCAGTTTCACTTTCGTACACCCTTTGAGTAAACAATAGCCATTAAAATCAATGCTTAACTAAAATTTATCAGACCTTTTACATCTTTGTTAGCAAACCTACATTAGTTTAAGGTGTAGGGATTTGGAATAGGTTGAAAGGATAACTTTCCAAAGATATCAAAAAAACTTAGTATTTTGTGGTAGGGAGAGTCAAATCCAATTGTCGTATTGGCTTGATGGGATCCCCCTCTCACACAGGGGTTACGCACGATGTCGCATTCGGGTGAGTTACGGATATTATCCTTCCATGGCCCAATTGTTTGAAGTGGTCGGATCGTATATTGGGGGTCATTGCAAGGTATACCCATACGTTCCGACTAGACTGTCGACTGTACCCGCCCAGGGGCTGACTACAAGTTGGTGACCATAGTAGCCACAATATTTAGGGTCTCACACAAGGTGACGGTGAAGGGAAGTCTCACTGTACCTAGAACAAACGTTGTTCAAACTCACTCGAGCTCCTTGGAGGGTAAATCCAGAATTACTATGTGGAAGCTTGCACCAAGGAATAAGTCCTTTAAGCAGGTCGCCAATGTAACTGATCCACCCGCTCTATCCCCACCCCTTCCTATTTTGATCTCGCGATGTTGGATTTCATCACCAACTAGTGGTTTCATCATAGAAAGGTTTGTTTGATTTATTGCTTCTCAAATTCATAGCGTGTGTTGTTTGTTTTACTTAGTGGACCTTAGGTCGAGTCAGTGTTAATGGCATCAAATCCTGGGAGTACCAATGGAGGAACCCCTTCTCCTAGGGAACCTTATACCTTTCCTTCATTTGGAAACTTTGGTCCTCCATATGTTTCCACACTGAGTCTTCTAGGACTCACTATCGGATTACCAGTTTGGTTGTTCCCCACTCCGGTGATCCCGAATCCTCCCAATGTTTTAGCTGCACCCAATACTTTAGACATCGGTACACCACCCAAACATCAACCTCATGTCAAATTTTCTCCTTCTTCGTCCATCAAGTCTCCTTCCATTTCTCCTTCTTCGCCTAGTGAAAGCTTTAAAGAAAGTAGCCAGGTTGATCAGAAGAAGAAGAAATAGAAAGAGAAGAAGAAGAAGAACCCGAAAAGGACCAAGACCCCAACAACATCAGATGTTGGCTCTAAGAAACCAATTACTGTTAATAGTACTGGGAGTGTTGATGAGGTCAACAAGATTGAAATGAAGAATTTGAAACCCAAATTCCCTTGCAGTCTTTGTAAATGTGACCACTTTCTGAGGGATTGCCCCGGTCTTACCCAGGTCTTATAAATGTGGTCTTCCATGTCATCGGCCTCTGTCGGTCATGTCGATGATACCCCATCAACTAGTGATGTTCAGGTTGGTAAGAAGAAGAAAATTGTCAAGTTTCCTTGCATGTTATGTAAAGGTAATCATTACTCTCACCTTTGTCCCCACATGGACGAGGCTTCTTCTCTTTTGGAAAAACTTCAACTTCCAAAAGGTTATCGTAAGCATTCCTCCGACCCATCATTGGTTGATGGACTGGTCAATCTGGTTCCATCCTCAGTCAGTCTGGTTGATCAGGTGGTCAATATAGTTTCCTCCTCGATTGAACCATGAACCCAAGTAGCTGATCCAGTTCTATCATTGATCAACCCTGCTCTTCATCAAAAGAGTGACACCAAAGTGGTCGATCCATTTCCACCCATTGACCCCATTATTCCCTTGGAGAATGAAACTCAAGTGGTCAATTCGGTTCTATCATCGATCGATCCCATTCCTCCATTGAGAAATGCTAAAGTGACTGATCCAGTCCCTTCCTTGGTCAGTCCCTCTCTTCATCCGAAGAGTGCCAAATTGGTTGATCTGATCCCATCATCGGTCAATCCCACTCTTCCTTTGAAGAGTGTCTATGTGGTCAATCCGATCCAATCATCAATTGATCCTACTCTCCCTCTAGAGAGTAAACTTGATACTGCCCACATTTTTCTCATTGATACAGACTCTACCATGCCGAGGGGCATTCCTCCTTCTCCTATGAAACCCCCTCCAAGTATTGAAGCCATCCTTTTTTGTTGGGGTGTGCTAACTAGACCTTGTCTTCCCTCTCACATTCCTTTCCAGATTACAGTACAGGTTTGTGGTCGGGATGTTCCTCAAACGCTGATAGATGAAGGTGCGTCCGTTAGTATTTTTTCTTTTGTTTCTTGGTACGCTTTGGGTTGCCCGCAGCTTGCACTGGTTACACAGAATTTGTTAGCTTTTAACAGAAGAACTAGTCAACCTTTAGGGATCCTTCCTCAGTTTCCTGTAACTTTGGGAGGGAAAATTGTCTTTATCGATGTCATGGTAGTCTGAGACCCCTTGGATTTTGCTTTACTCCATGGGTGGGATTATGTCTATGCCATGAAAGCTATTGTATCCACTCTTTTTCGTGTGATATATTTCCCTCACGATGGAAGAATTGTAACTATTGATCAACTTTCATTCATCGGCCCCGACTGGGTTACCTCCATAAGTGATTCTTATATGCAGACAGTATCGCCCCCGCCACATGTGAATTATGTGGCATTGTCTCCCATGACCTCAACTTCCGATGATTTGGATCCGATAGTTGACATGGTAATCTCTTCGGTAGGGTTATTGGAGCCTGATTTCCTTACCCCTATCATGACCCTCGACATGTGCTCCTTCTAGAGTGATTCTCTTCCATCCGGCGAAGATCTCTTGGAATCCATGACCAATTTTTGTCCCTTGACATGCTACCCTTCTAGAGCATTATCCTCTCGGAAGCCATGATCAAGAAGCAATCACAAGCATAGTTTCTCTTCTATGTGGCAAGCTCGTTAAAAAATGAAATAGAGGTCCTGAGCATAGTTCTTTTCTTGTGTCAAGTTCGTTAAAAAATGAAACAATCACCTCTCTTGAACCTTCTTTTCATCCACCCTTCTCCTTTTTCTCATCTACTAGAGAAATTGGTGATGACCTCAGAGCCGGTGAATGAATCGAAGCTTGGAGGGCATGTCTCCAGCCTTTGATGATCTTTTTGGAGTTAAGCCACTAGCTTTCAAGCTGGGGGCATACCGAGCTTAGTCTTTGTTCTTGCTCGTGCTCATAAATACATGAGAATGCATTTGGGTAGACTTTTATCTCTTTTTCAGACCTATATGGATACATGAAAAAGGAACCCCCTAGAGTCTCCTTTAAGATCTTTTCAGATTCTCTAAACATGAAAATATTGCCGAGTGATCTTGCTTCCTTTCCCACTCGTTAACCGGTTTGAAAGGGCATCTTTCAAGTGATAATTTATCTCTTTTTCGGCCTCATGATACTAACATTACGAAAAAGGAAAACACTGGAGTCATCTTTAAGTTCTTTTCAGACTCTCTAAAGATGAAAAGATTGTTGAGCACCTTGTTCTCTTCACGCTCATTAACGTATTTGAAGAAAATGTCTGTTGAGCGATAGTTTATCTCTTTTTTGGTCTCGTCAGACTATACGAAAAAGGAACTGAGAGAGTTCTCTTTTAAGTGTTTTTCCAGACTCTATAATCATGAAAAACCTTCGAGTTTTCTTTCTTTGGACTCACTAAAACAAACATCAACAGGCCCATACAGGACCGAACCCTTACTTCTTCCAGTTCGTTAAACAAAGGAAGAGGAACTTACTGAAGGTGAGTTTTATCGAGCATGTGTTATCCTCCTCGAGCTCGTTAAATTAAAAAGAGGTACTCGTCTATATGGATGGGGGAAAAAATTGAAAGAAGCAAGCCAAGCAATTTTTGAGGACATTACCATGTAACTCTTAGAGTCGCCCTTGAACATGACACTTTGTCTTTGCACACATTATAATCCGCTGAACCTTTGCACTAAACCAATCCTCTGAGTTTTTCTTACTCCTTTGGGTCACCCGACGAAAGTCGCAGTATCCACTGCATTATCGTGTTTTGCTCCATGTCATGTTTCTTCTTTTATGCCTCAGTGTTCAAGGGAAGTATCTGCCTCGAGAGTCAGCCATCACAAATATATTGTCTCAATACCCATGTCAGTCCATGTTCATTTGATCTACCAATTACATCTCTATGTCTGTTTCGTTTCATTGATGGGGGATACATCAAGGCCCTCCTTTGACGAGTCTATTCCTATCGACTTCAACACATTATCCAGGAACTAGCCTTAGAAACTAGTTAGTACTTTGGGACTTGCATGCCTCAATGGCAGGCCTCCTCACATTTTACAGTGGGTTTACATCATTGACATATGATCGGATGATTCCACGGATGTTCGACTTTAGCTCATCCATTCACATTCATTAGAATGTACTAGGGTACCTTGGGAATCATTGACATTAATGGTGATCTCCCTTGCGCTTGTTAACGATTTACATCATTGACCAGTAATCAAGTGGTTTCTGCCATGTTCGACATCAGGACATCTATTCACATGGTTAGATTCATACTACATCGGGATCAGTAAGAAGACCCTAGGTTGAGTGATCACTTTGATATGTACTTTGCCCAGGTTGCGATGGAGTTTCTTTTGAACAATGACACATATACTGTTACATAGATCCACTTTGTATTGGTCATGGCTATGTCTTGTCATCTTGTAGATCCACTGTGTATTCTTCGTGGCTACGATCAGTTTATGTCATAAGAGTATAGATCCACAGTGTATTTTTAGTGGCTATACCTTTTTATCAATACAATTATGGATCCGTAGTGTATTTTATGGCGGCCATATCTTAGAAGTCTTTATCACCCAAGCATAGGTATGCCTGCCTTGGGTTTGAAACATGTCATAATATTTGTTGGATGTTTGTGTGCAGCTTTTGTCAGGTTCTCTACATCTATACCCTTGCTTGAAAGTCTACAAAGCATTTCAGTTATCAGTTCCTGTCTTCTAACTTCATACTTTGGGGGGCAATCTGTTACACATCAAAAATACTCACTTTGATAGTGTCGCAAGTGTCATCATTACAAAGGTCACAAGTGTCACATTTTTCTCACAAGTGTCGTAAGTGTTAGGGAAGCATATTGCCATGATGCCTATGTCATGCCTATAATGACACGAGAAAGACACTTGAAACACCTCAAACATTTGATTTGGAAGAGGAGAAATGAGTCAGCAAGCTCATGAACCCTTTTCCATCTGAAAACACTAAAAAAACTAAGCTTTTGAAGGAGAGCACTCCTCTATACCTCTTCTGGGAGCACTGGCGCTCCCCCTTACACTGTCTGGGAGAGTTATAAAGCTCCTTTGGCCCTTTTGAGGGAGCGCTGGTGTCTTTAACAGAACTGACACCCCCCTTAAGCCTACTGGGGAGCATTGTAGTGCTCTGATGGTCCTTTTGAGGGAGTGCTACCTATTCTGGGCAGCAATTGAGTTGTTGAGATGAATGGGGGAAGGATCTTTTCATTCTTGGAAGGCAGTTGGATTCAAATCCCTAGTCCAAACATGATCTTAGGGAAGATCCTCAACTGAAGGAGGAAAATCCTCAACTTCCCCAAGGATATCTCAAGTGGTTAAAGCCTCTCCAAGGCTATATAAGCAAGCTTTCTAATGGTGAAAGAGGACTGAAAAGAGAGAATCACACCAAACTTATGATCTCATAAGTGGTGCTAGAACAGAGATATTTTAGAAGCAAGAGACCTATGATCTCATAGGGAGAAATCGGTGAAGCTATCATCATTTGGATCATGGATCTTTTGAGCAAGGGGTAGACAAGGAGGACTTGACGAAACTGCTGCAATTCATCTATGGATGTAAGCAATGTTTTGTCCTCATTAATATAATTTGCTTGGCCTGTTTCTTTCTAATTTGTGTTCAATCTCACATGAATTTGTCTCTTTAGTAGATAGATCTATTTCAGACTAATCTTGATAAAGTAGGAAGTGGTCGTACTTTGTTTGTCTACAGGATCCATCAAGGAGTGAAAGATTGGAGCTCAACTCGAAGCGTGTAGGGACAAATGCCGGTAAAAGGTACTTCTTTTCTCCTTCCTCCTCATGCATTAGTTTGTATAGAACTGAAAGGAAGTCATTGTCCATGTTAAGTGTCTTCTGTCTTAAGAGTTAAGAGACTAGCTCTCAAGAGGAGATCTACCTGTCCGCAGGGAGATTTTCCTTCAACAGAGTGAGCAACACTCTTGTGATTCAGTAGTGACATGGTTGCTATGGTATACTAGCTATTTATACATGATTGAGATAGCATTCATATTGATTTGATGTGGAGCATGAGAAAGCTATTGGAGAGAGATTGGATGTGTTGTGACTGGATGTGGGTCAGTTTGGACAGTGGAAGACAGAAGGGTTCTAAGCATATGAAGAAAAGAAAAACCCTAGTTGCTTAAAAGCAGACACTTGTGACATTATACAATGGCCGCGTTCACACGCGAGTTGTAGTGAGCCAGGGCGCATGCACACGTGGGCTACACTACTGATAGGTCACGTACCTATTGACAGATTGATATCTGTTGAGGATTGTTGCCTCATCTCAGTTGGTGCTGAGAATGTAAGCTGACTCTTGCATATAGAGCTGGTGCTCTTGTAGAGTTGTACTCTATTCAGTTGTTGCTAATAAACCCAAGGATTGTAGTCCGTAATAAAAAGAAGATTGTACATACATCTTGTGTTCTTTGTGTCCATTGTGATGATGACTTGTTGATGATATATTGTTGATATATGTTGTTGATATGTGCCTACATCTGACTGGTTATAAATGACATCAATGGATAATGAATAAATATTGAATGCTAATTGATAAGTTTTGTGCAAGAGGGAAGTTTTGGGAAAAAGAGCCCTACTCTCATTCACCCCCCCTCTAAGTGTGGTAGGTGTGTCCAACATGAGAAAACAACATGAAGTTTAGACACATCATCAAACAGTTTCCTAGATTTTTGTAATTTGTTAAGTTAGTTAAGCTAAAAATAGATTTACCACGTCCTGATCTTTAATGACAGGATCTTTTGTAATTTTGGGTTATAAATACTTCACTTTTCGAAGTATTGAGGGTTGATCTTTACGCCCTGTGAGTTACCAGACTATACTATTTTTCAAGAGATCTTCCATTAATACAAAGAGGCATTTCCACAGGATTCTTGTGTGTACTCATTGGTAATGTTTTCCTTTCTAAGTTAAATGTTATTCTTGCTTAGTTATCGCACTATTTTCTAAATTTAATCTTAGAAAGTAATGAATGTTGCAGGATTTATATTTGTGTGCCCTGTTTCTGACTTTAAAAGATTTTAGTGTTTCATCTTCTGATTTTACAATAAATAAATTCTTAACTGCTTCTTTGTTGTAATTGACTTTCTCGTTTTTTCTGCTATTCCTCATTTATGCTGTTAAAAGAATCCAATGATTGCATTATCTTTCCCTGTGAAAGGTTTCTTTGTTTTTTGGTTTAGAAGTTGTTTCATGATACAGACCCCATAGCCCAATGGATGTATAAAGCTCTCTCAGCCAACCCAATGAAAATGACAACAAACAAAACAAACATATTTTATTTACCTATCCTAATATTTTAAATTTGAAACATATCTAAATCATACAGAGAGATCCCTCTCTGAAGCTGGTAGGGCTAGATCCCAACTTCAAAGTGGTTGGATAAAGTTAACTCACGTATATTTCTTCTTTTCTGACAACCTATAGGAAATTTATAGAGCGTTAACATAGTGGCAACTATACTGGGGAACAGAACTGAACAAATTTTAACCTCACGTTTTCTTTCTCTGGAAGAAAAGTTTGTTTCTGAAAAATTGCAAATCTGAGAAAGAAATAATGTTCAAAGGTTGTTAAACACTTGCACATATTATTTTCGGATTTGTAAAACTAAAACGCATATATATTAAAATCAAAAAGAAATTTGGCTCCCAAAAGATCTTATACTTGATCTCACCTAGACCCAGAACCTGCAATAGCAACTGATAATCCAGAACAGTTAATCAGGAAAAAGACCATTGCAGAAGGTTCAATAAGTCATAATCCCCTTCAGAGGTCCCCATCTCTTCCAGAGGATATTTTTTCCCTTAAGGATCTTGACTTTGACATCCTTTTCAAACAAATCCTGTTTCGAATGAAATCTGATAGCTTTGTGGCTGAAACCGTTCTAGACCCAACCATCTTGCAACCCCAGAATCCTGAAGTTCTATCTCCCACTGATAAACCACAAACCACTCACTTGGTGCCAGCTAGCCCATCCTCATCCTCGTCTTCTATTACCACCCCACCTATCATCTAGGTCGTCGTCCCGCCCCCTCCGCCTATCATGGTAGTCAGATATGCTCCCTTGGTATTGGTCGCACCTCTTCATGCTATGCCCCGGGATTATCAAACGAGACTTCCATAGTTCTATGGAATAGGAACCTTGAGCGCACAACAACACGTTGATAAAATGAATGATTATTTTGACTTGTAGGAAGTAGATGAGGCTGAGGTTCAAATGAGATTGTTTGCACAAAGTTTGATGGGTGACATTAAGAAATGGTATAAAGGTTTATGTGCTGCCTCAGTGCTCAACCTTACCTCATTTCAAAGAAGTTTTCTAGACATATGGGAGGTAGAGAAAAACCCTCTCCAAATCTTGTTAGAATACGAAAACATTAGAAGAAATCAAGGTGAGATAGTACAAGATTACTGCACCCGTTTCAATAACCTGTACAATGCAATTCCAGCCGATATTAAATCTCCACAAGGTTTGGCATTGATTAAATTCTCTGATGGTTTTGACGTCGATATGTCATATCAATTAAGGGAAAGAAACTCCACCACCCTAGAGGACATGCAGAAAAGTGAAATAAGTGTGGAGGCCAACCTGTTGGCAAAAAGGGCACGATAGAGGACAGAGAGGAGAGTCACAATCAAAGAGGAACCTTCCACATCAACTTTTGATTCCAAATTTGATTCCTTAGCCAGAGAAATGGAAAGAATGATGGAGAGACTTACTGTATCTGAAAGAAACCCTATTAGAGAAAACCCATCAGCTCCTCAAATTCAGAATCCTAACTTCAGAAGAAACCCTCCTCAAATCAGGCAGAGAGATCCTAGGGATCAAAGGGAATAGAGAGGTCCTGATCAACAAATCAGACCACCCCTACAAGAAAATTATGTTGATGAAGGAGAAGAAGTAATTGAAGAACTGGAGGATACTCACATAAACCTCATGGGCATTCATGATAACAAAGCTATTTTCCTTACCCAGGAAGAGCAATAACTTTTTCTTCTCTCTCAAACAAAGGTAAGTGAAGAAGCTGAAGACACCGAACAACAGGCATTTGAGAATGCTATTTTGGAGGTACACTGGAAATACAATCTATGAAGTAAAAAGACAGATGTAAGTTCTCCAAAAAAGATGACTGAAGCGAAGAAGATAGTTGAAACCAAAAAATCCCTCGAGCCTTCTACTGAGAAGAGCCCTGAGAAAAGTAATGTTGAAGTTCCAGCAAAAAGAAACCTTACTATTTTGAAAAGATCATTGAAAACTAAGGTTTCATCAACTAACCCACCAAATACTTCTGGCCAGAAGATTGTGGTGTACAAATCAGAATTGCAAAGCCAAAGCGGAGCACCTACACCTTTCAGCCTTGAAGGGGAATTAGCCAAAGTAAAAGTTCCCATTCCCCTTTCCGAGTTGATGAGAAAAGACGTTTACCGTTCACAGGTGATTAAAGCACTGACCATTGAACCTGATATAGGCACGAAGGCCTTAACTATTGGATCGACGAATCATTCGGATACTGTAAACCTTACCGATGATAAACCTAAACTCTTGTTCGGACCTGAAGTGGATGGTCAAACTGACAATGGTGTTGTCGCTCCTTTTTACATCAGCCTTAATATACACGATATGATTCTGCATAATGCTATGTTAGATTCGGGTGCTTCCCATAATCTGATGCCTAAAGCAGTGATGGAAAAACTAGGACTTGAGGTTACCAGACCTTACAAGGACTTACACTCTTTTGACTCCAGTAAAGTCATATGTATCTGTTTGATCAAGGATCTATGTATCACCCTGGTTTAGATTCCCGCAAAAAGCATGGTCATGGATGTTGTGGTTGCAGACATTCCCCCGAAATATGGCATGTTGTTGTCCCAATCTTGGGGGGCCAAGTTGAAAGGTACTTTGCAGTTGGATATGTCGTATGACACTGTCCCAGTTTTTGGGCAATAGAGACGACTATACAGAGAAACACTGATGAAATACATGGTTAGCAGCCAAGAAAAACCACATAACTATCCTCTGTACTCTGCACATTCTGACCTAGATTCCTTTATCCTATATAACGATGGTGATGTTGGAGAACAAATCACTCAGCGGGAAGAAGATACATCTGGTCCAAACGAAGGCCAAGAAATCATCGAGGTAGAAAGAAAGAAAAATGTGATAACTGAAGAATTGCCAGCAGATTTCTGGAGCATGGACTTTGATGGAGCTGTAAGCAAACAAGGAGCTGGAGTAGGAGTTTGGTTGCACAATCACAGATCCAGGTATTCGGAAAACCATTCTTACAAATTAAATTTTCAATGCACTAACAATATTTCCGAGTATGAAGCCTTGATGGTAAGGGGAGATTTTGAATTAATTATCAAACAAATTAAAGGTGAGTATGTAGCAAAACATCCCCGTCTTAGAGCTTATAGGAATGTTGTTTTGGATGCCCTTAAATGTTTCACTGAAGTTGATTTGCAGGTGATGCCTAGGGGAAAAAATATTTTAGCAGATGGGTTAGCTAAGTCAGCAGTCACATGCAAGATACCTTTTCGTTCCACTCGTCCATACACAGTGGAGGTGAAGTGCAGACCAAATGTTCCAGACAACATCAGATATTGGCAGGTATTTGGTAATGATGATCAAATTGAATATTTTCTACAATGTAAAAATGATTTCGAGTGTACAAACATAGACTTAGAAAATGAAGATGAAAATGTAAAAAGACCTGATTTTGGAAATGATAGTGTAAATAAAATAGATTCAGGAGAGTTAGGTGAGGATGAGATAGAAGTTGATGTTTTGCATTTAAAAAGTAATGTTTTACCTAGGGGTTTAGTTCCTTTAGAAGACCTATTTGATTTTAATGATGTAGCTAAAAAACCGAAAATTGAAGCCAGTCGTCAAGAAGTAGAAGATTGTAATATAGGGACAGAAGAGAAACACAAGATGGCGAAACTTTCCAAATCATTACCCCCTGAGCAGAAACTCAAATACATTGAGCTTTTCAAGGAATATTTAGACATATTTTCCTGGGGTTACGAGGACTTGAAAGCTTATGACACCAACATCATACAACATAGGATTCCAATAAAAGAAGATCAAAAACCTTTTAGATAAAACTTAGGAGAATCAATCCCAAGCTACTTCCCCTGATAGAAAAGGAAATCAAAAAAATGTACGATGCTAAAATCATAGTCCTGTCACGATTTTCCAAATGGGTTTCAAATTTGGTCCCAACCTGAAAGAAATCTGGAGAAATCAGGCTTTGCATCGATTTCCGAAATCTGAATAAGGTCTTTCTGAAGGACAATTACCCATTGCCAAAAATGGACCACATATTACAAAGGGTAGTCGGATCTAGTCGAATCTCTTTACTGGATGGGTTCTTGGGTTATAATCAAGTCCTCGTTCACCCAGATGACCAAGAGAATACTTCTTTCACAACACCATGGGGTACTTTCATGTATGTGAAAATACCTTTCGGGTTGATGAACGTTGGGGCCACTTTCCAGAGAGCAATGAACATCGCTTTTGTGGAAGAACTTGGCAAATTTATTGTCATCTATCTAGACGACGTAACTGTGTTTTCCCAATCCGATGACGAGCACTTATGACATCTCAGACGCGTTTTTGAGAAATGCAGGAAATTTGGGATTTCTTTGAATCCTAAGAAGAGTCTTTTCAGATTAGAGGAAGGTAAACTACTGGGGCACATAATCTCTAAGGACGAAATTAAGATAGACCCCACCAGAATCGAGGCCATTCAAAAATTAGAACACCTAAGAAATATCGAAGAGTTATAGTCTTTTATCGGAAAAATAAACTTTCTATGAAGATCCATACCCAACCTGGCCGAGCTTCTTAGGAACATCACAAACATGTTAAAAAAGGACACAAAAATAAAATGGGACATCAAGTCCAGACAGTCTTTTGAACAAGTCAAACGCGCACTCACGCAGGCTCCAATCTTGATCAGTCCTGACTTCACCAAATATTTTTATCTTTTTTCTTTCACCTCTGAACATACCATTGTAGCAGCATTACTACAGAAAAACAACGAAGGGTATGAACAGTCCATAGCCTTTTTCAGTGAATCTTTAAGAGATGCTACTTTTAATTATGAAATAATGGAGAAACAATATTTTTCCTTGGTGAAAGCCATAAAATATTTTAGAGTATACATTCTGCATTCCCACACCATTGCATATGTTCTAAATGCGGTAGTAAAAGACCTTCTAACCTAGGACAATCCGGACGGCTGAAGAGGAAAATGGATTTATATCATTCTATAGTATGACATAGAGATTAAGCCTACTAAATTGATTAAAGGTCAAGGTCTAGCAAAGTTAATGGCTGAATCAAATTTCCATGCTCTTGACATTAATTTCTTAGCTGTAGTAGATGAACAGGGTGAGCAGGCGACTCCAAGCATGAGAGAGGTATTTCTCAACTCTCCATGGTACGCAGACCTGATATTTGTTTTGCATAATTTACAAGCTCCCCCTGGTCTGACCAAAACTAAAGCTACATTTTTGAAATTAAAAGCATTAAAATTTTTCATTCTAGAAGGCAATCTATATTGGAAAGATCCTGGAGGTATTTTGTTAAATTGTTTATTGAAGGATGAAGATGACAAAGTATTGCAGGATTTTCATGCAGGAGACTGTGGTGGTCATCTGAGCTGGAAGACCACAGCTAATAAAATCCTTAGAGATGGATTCTATTGGCCAACACTATTCACTGATGTGCATCATAAAGTGACTTTGTGTCATAAATGTCAGTTGTTCGATGGAAGAAGGAAACTTCTTCCTCTACCCCTGAAACCAATCTCCGTTGAAGCCCCTTTCCAACAATGGGAATTAGAATTCATCAGAGAAATACATCCTCCCTATTCGGGCCAGCACAGGTGGATTCTTACTACCACGGATTATTTTACAAAATGGATCGAAGCAGTACCAAGCAGGCAAGCCATTGATTCTATCATTATTAAATTTCTTGAAAATAATATCTTGTCCCGTTTTGGATGTCCTAGAAAGATTATAACTAAAAATGCAGCTGCTTTTCAATCTAAGAAACTCATAGATTTATGTAACCAGTATTATATTGGTTTGGGACATTCCATAGATTATTACCCTCAGGGAAATGGGCTGGCGGAATCATCAAATAAAACTATGGTAAACATTATCAAGAAAACTTTGCAAGAAAACAAAAAGTAGTGGCATAACAAGTTGGTTTTCGCATTATGGGCCGACAGAATGACCACCAAAAGGTCAATTGGTATGTCACCATATCAGCTGGTCTATGGAAAAAAAGTGGTCTTTCCCACTTCCTTAGGAGTTCCTATCATGAAATTGCTGCAAGACATGCAAGCCGAGTCGAACAACTCCCAAAGAAGGATAAACCAGATGATCCATTTGCAGTAGTCCAAGGAAGAAGTATACAACAAGACTCAGGTAGTCCAAGAAAGAATTAAGAATTTTTTTGACAAAAGAACCAAAGAAGATGATTTCAAGCTAGGTGACTTGGTGCTGAGATGGTATTCCCGAAATGAAGACAAGGGAAAGCATGGAAAATTCAACAGTCTATGGAAGGGACCATACATGATTCAAGCATTCAGAGGGAATAACGCCTTCTTTCTCAACAACAGTGATGGGACAGATATGCCAGGAGGACCTGTAAATGGCAGAATGTTGAAGCATTATTCACCGCCTCTATAGGGACCTGAAGTCACACTTTCCATTGTACAAACCATTTTCATTTTTCTTGCGATTTTCTGAGTGAATAAATTTGGTCATATGGTTGAAGCCCGGAGAGAAGGCCCTAAGCCACTGAACATTGTCTTCCAATTTTCAAAATAAAACCAATCAAGCAACAAAGGCGACTATGGTGAAAGTTTCAGAACAACAGGAATCACAATTCTTGGCACTTCACAAGGAGAGTACCATCCCCAGGTGGAGCCGCTGTTATAACCCAATAATTTATAGGATCAACTAGTGACCGAAATGTTATCTCTTTAGTGTTTTTGTTTGTCAAATGATTTTTCATTCTGCAAATAATTTGAGAAAAGAAAGAAAAAAAAGAAAAAGAAAAAGAAAAAAGAAAAAGAAAAAGAAAAAGAAAAGAAAAAGAAAAAGAAAAAGAAAGAAAAAGAATAAAAGAGGGCATAAAAGAAATTCAATAGAGCCCCATGCAATAACA
>CBVK0100184994.1:2002-17802 GCA_900067695.1 Picea abies
TCATATAAGAGAGACAATGAGGTTCTCAATCAAGTAGGGAAGAGCTTGAGGGTTGAACAATGTGTTCAAACTTAAAAGGACAAAGGGATGCAGACTCAATATGAAGTGAATAAATTCTCCAGAGTAACTTTGCTCTCAAAGTTGAATTCTTCTCCTCTTTTCCACAGTTTGGATATGGCCCATTTATAGCCTTCAAGTGGAACTGAAGGGACGATTCAGAACATTTATAGTATATGGAAGGTCAAGGATCATGGATCCTATGACATGACATGGGAACCCGACACTATTTCTTTAATTTTGGGCACAAAAATTGATTTACTCAGCCTGTAATGGTGCAACCTGCGTATATGCATGTTGTATAATAGTTATGGCGTGTATATGTGGAAACATATTTTTTTTAGCTCTGGGATTTGAAGAAAATGGACTTGAAGTCTTCACATAGAAATGGAAAAAGGCCTTCTGAGAAAATTTTCATAGGGTGAAGAAAATATTTCTATAAAAACCGTCAAGTTCAAATCCTACTCACAAGTACTCAACAACATCCTACCTCCTATATACTTGTATTTTCTTGTGTTAACAAGAAGAATGAATAGCTTGCCTAGGTATTTTTGAAGTTAGACTCATCCCTAATCCAACAGAATCTTCTTGTCATAACTTTGTGCTATTTTTTTCCCTCACAACCCACATCTTTGGGAGTAGTTTTACACTTGTCCTCATCGACAATATTTACTTTGGTGGTTTTTATCTCTTTTGTTATGAGGAAAATATCTCTATGGCTAGGGGAAAACCACAACAGACATAATGACACCCATAAATCAACTCTAATATCAAGTATGCTAGATAAATGAAAATTCTAACAAGATAAGGCTAGAATAATACCATGTCCAGACGTCTGAAGAAGACCATGATTGAACTCACGACCTAAAGCTTTATACCTGCAACTTGTCCTCAACAACCAAGATACAAAAGCATGTGGCAATAATATAGAATTTTATCATATAAACTATCATAATCCATTATCATACATAAAAAATATGCCCATGGAAAGTAATACAAATATTTGCGACATATAATTGGATGAGAAAAGATTATTTCTATTAATGTAATCAACATAAATACATAGGTGACAAACGTCTATAATGGCACATATCGGAACTGAGAAACTAAGTCCCTCCATCTGGGCCTTCACCACTTCAATCCTCCACAAAGGAAATCTCACAAGTAGTATGAGTCAATTAGGTTCTCCATCTCAAGATAGAATATCTTGGGGGATGAACACAAGAGGTTTATACTTTCAAGGACAAAGAGATGTAGACTCAATATGAGGTGAAAGTTGTCCAGAGTGTCCTTGCTCTCAATGATCAATTGTATTCAAGGCTTGTATATGGCTCAATTTATAGCCTTCAAATAGAATTGAAGGGTCGATTCAGAGCATTTCCAATATATGGAAGGTCAAGGATCATGGATCTCATGACATGGCATGGAAACCCAATATATTTTTTATTTTTTGAGAAACAAATCCAATGTACATGGGTTGTAATGGAGAAACCTGTGTATACGCGAGTTGTCTAATTGTGGCTCGCTTATATGGACAAAAATTTATATTTTTAACTCTGGAGTGAGCAAAAAAGTGGAAATTAAGTCTGTAGGGGGGAATGCAAGGATATCAAAGCAATATGCATGGATTGTGGAAAATTTTTCTATAAAAAATGCTCCCTAATGTGTGAGGTCATTGGAGTATCCACGATGGCCGAAATAGATTATAATTCCTAGAAGTGGAGTAATGAAGAATCAGCTCGAATTATTAGTTACTCATGAGAATATTACAATTCATATTGATTATGTACACATGGATACCAATCTGAATTGCACTGTAGATCCATGTGGATATATATCAAATAGATGTTGATGGCCATGAATATGCAATACAAAGTGGACATATTCCATAGGATGAGTCATGAACAAGACACAATGGAGTCCAATCTCAAAATCAATCGAAGATATATGTATACGATGGAGTACAATCTAATATTCCATGATCACTGAAGTCACATAGGTACTGGTTTGATGAAAAGAAAAAAAAATATATGGGGTTTTGCTACTATAAAATGGATGTCTTCTACACTATCCACTGAAGGTGAAATTATACATTTTGTGAATAAATGGGTTGAATTCGAACACACTGAGACTCTGTTTCATTATCATTCATTGAGGTATATTGTTAACAAATGCAAGACAACCCAGCAATGATGAAAGTAGATGTCAAGGCACCGAGTACATTCAAAAAGTGTGAATAAGGGTGTTGAGATCGAACACTTGAATAATCCATCGATCATGGGACATTGATGTATTCCCTAATGTCGATGGTAGGAGAACTTGCCACTAATGACTACAAGCCTCTAAGCACTCATAGGACTCTAGATCTCAATTCTAGAATAGATGAGCTGAAATCGATGGAAGGAGACCCATTGAAAGGAGAGCATTAAGGAGTTTATCATCATCCATCGCGAGGTTCAAAGAAATAGCTTGATGATTAGGAGGATCTCGAATGAATATGATGTTCGTGAACCAACGAACATGTGCATCGCTCGCATGCACCAGATGCAAGTAATACATGAAATATACCCTCTAACTAGTAACTAATGATGAAAACTATCGAAAAAGGTGAGGAAACCACCCATAGAGCTAATGGAATCCAAGACACTACATGAATTCCAATGTGTGAATAGATTTCTTGCCATTGAACACAAGGGAAACCCCCCAGTCAATGACCAATGAGGAGATGTCATCTATTAGGTTCAAGGTTACCTACCAATGATAAAAGTAGGCCCAGGGTGCAAGTTAGGAAAACAACTTCATGTGATTTTGAGATTCACTTGTAAGGGGATGGTCGAAATGCAAAGTCAAGAGTTATGAGGAAGGGCCGACACAAGCTTATACTTCCTTTGAACAAGAGCATGAGAAAGATGGATAGCTAATGCAACATATAATTAATACTGATTATTGAAAAAAAAATGTGACGCAAGAGGCATCAACAAACTCTCCATAGAGATTGGAAGAATAACCCATTAGAGGATTAGACTCTTAGTAATGAGTTCAACTTCCTAAGGTCATGCTAAAACCAAACCTTGGATGAAATGAACTCAAGAGTTTGTGCTATGTTAAAAGGAGACATGGTTGCTACTGATAGGAGATAATATTCTTTTTCCACCTATCTTATTTTGGTTTTTTCATAGTAAAATAAATGCTATGATACATGAGAGGAAATGAATGTCGTGAGTAAGAAACTAGTTCCAAGTAGTTGAAATGACCTATGCTCAATGCAAGGGAACACATGCAGGACATGGACACTCGGGGGGATGTTTCCTCTTTGGGTAAAGGGTGTCAAGATGCAAAGGATATATGAAAGGAATTACCTGGATAATGATGAGAATTGATGGGGCAAGGGGCTTATGACAAGAAAGTAGGTTGTAATGGAGCAACCTACGTATTCATGAGTTGTCTAACTGTGACTCGCGTATATGGAACAAAAATTGTATTTTTGACTCTAGAGTGAGAAAAAAGGGGAAATTAAGTCTACAGAGAGAAATGGAAGGCCATCAAAGCAATATGCATGGAGTGTGGCAAAATTTTCTATAACAAATTTTGACTCTCCCATAGAATAATGGATTACTCTTTTGTAATTGGATTCTCTAATGAGTTTGTCTCAAGTTAAATAAAATAAATTAAAAATAATATTTACAAAAATATCTCTCATCATCAATGTTTATGATGATATAAATTTAACTTAAGTATTTTCCAAAAAATTCCCCAATTATAAATAACGAAAATTAAAATATTCAAATATTTTTTTTTAAATGGAGGGGCATTGCATCCTTCTCTCCTTCAATTGAACACTGCCCTCGGTGTTCCCATATGAAAATCTTAGCTCTGGAACAAAAATGGATAATCTTTCCTCATAGTTTCTTCCATTTTCCAAGTGTCCTCCTCAGGACTAAAGTGCCTCCACTTCACTTTAACCTGAGCAATGGCTCTATTCCGCAACATAGTTTCCTTCTTGTCGAGAATGCGTAGCAGTTCCACCTAGAACTTACCTTATGGTTTCACCTGGATAACATTCCAATTAAAAATACGAGTTACATCATGTACACATTTCTTTAGCATTGAAACATGAAAAACATTGTGTACTTTTAAATTGGCTGGTAGTGCAAGATGATAGGCCATTGGACCCACTATGGAAAGCACTTCAAAAGGCCCAAAATACAGTGGTGACAACTTAAAACTTTTTCCAAGTTTAGATGAACTATTTATGGGTTTTTCTTTTAAGTAAACATGGTATCCAACATTGAATTTTGTGTCTGTCCTCTTTAAGTATGCATAACTCTTTTGTCTCTGTTATGCACTTTTCAAATTATGTTTTTCTTTTTGGACAATTGTTTCCATTTATTTTAGCATGTTTGGTCCTAGAATGATTATAGCAACATGGTTGTCCCAACTAACCATGGTTTGACACCTTCTACTATACATCACTTTAAAATGACTCATTTTTAAGGAAGACCGATAACCATTATTATATGAAAACTCAACTAGATGAAGGCAATCCTCCCACTTTGCAAGGCAACCCATTACATACACCCGCAACATATCCTCAACAATGTGGTTAGTCCTTTTTGTATGACCATCAGTTTGAGGATGATATGTGGTTCTAAAGCTCAATTAAGCATCTAAACCACTAAATAAGGTCTTCCATAAATTGGAGGTAAACTTTGTATCCATGTTTGAGATGATAGTTTTTGGCAAACCATGAATTATGAAAATCTCTTTCATGAAAATATCTGCAATGTTTATAGTCTTGTGAGTATATTTTACCAGAATAAAGTGTGCAACTTTTGTAAGTTTTTCTATTACTATTATTATAGACTCATTATGCTTCTTGGTTGTAGGTAGTCCTGTAATGAAATCCATGTTAATTACTTCCCATTTCCATTTTGGAATGGGTATGGGCTGCAATAATCCAGCCAGGTGACGATGCTTAGCTTTAAATTGAAGGCACTATAGACACATGGAAAGATATTTAGCTACTTTTGTTTTCATCCCAGGACAAAAGTATTATTTCTTTAAATATGTTATAGTTTTTTGATAACCTGGGTGATCGGAATAAGGTTTCTTATGTACGTCCATTAATATTAAATTCTTCAATTTTGTGTTGTTTAGAATATAAATTATGTTTTTGTATGTAACTAAAATTTCATGATTGCAACTGAAATTTTATGCTTCATCAACTAACTTACTATTCTGAAAAATTTCTTGAATTTTCCTATAATTCTCATCTTTTTATGTTGTTGCTATAATTTTTCTGTTTCATATCAGATTGTACATTACTGCTAAAAATTGCATTTTTTTTCCTACTAAGTGCATCTTCTATATTGTTTTCTTTCCCTTTGATATGTTATATTTCAAAATCATACTCACTTAGGAAATCCAAGCATCTGACTTGTCTTTCATTCAAATGGTTTTGGTTGAAAAAGTGCTTAAGACTAACATTATCTGTTTTCAACAAAAACTTCTTTCCTAATAGGAAGTGTTGCCACATTTTTAGAGAATGCATAATAGCAGTAAATTCTAGATCATGAGGTGCATAATTTTCTTCATGAGTTTTTAGATTCCATCATTCATAGGAAATTACATAATCATCCTGCTTAAACCCCCCCCTAGTCCTTCCTTTGAGGCATCGATACAAACCACAAAGTCCTTATGTGGATATAATATCCTTAGAATAGGTGTTGTCGTTAATAATTTTTTTAACTTTTCAAATATCTCCTGACACTTCTTAGTCCATTTAAATATTATTCCCTTTTTATGTAAAGAGGTTATCAGATAGGAAAGTTTTGAAAACCATTCAATAAGCCTATAATTATACCCTATGATACCCATAAAGGATTGAACATCTGAGACATCCTTTGGTACCGACCAGTCTAGGATTGCTTTGACCTTTTCTCAGTTGACTAAAATCCCTTCTCCTGAAATCACATGTCCCAAATACTGCACTTTATCCTGATAAAACTCACATTTACTGAACTTTACGTACAATTGATGTTCTATAAGTGTTTGTAATAATAGTCTTAAGTGTTCTTCATGTTCTTCTCTGGTATTTGAATAAATCAATATGTCATCAATGAACACAATAAAAAACTTGTTTAAATATTTTCTCAACACACTATTCATTAAACACATGAATGTAGTAGGTGCATTAGTTAAACCAAAGGGTACCACTACAAACTCATAGCTTCCATACTTGGTTCGAAAATCAATGTTATGATTAATCAGGAAGCAATTGGAAGATTCACTGAACATGTGAGATTGATGGTGTATTATTGTTTATGATTTGACTCTGTGACTCATATAATGGAGGCTCATTTGCAAGATTTTGGAAGGAGAGAAAAGTTTGGAAGAAGAGAAACCATCACTCAAGAACTGATGATGTTGCCAATAGTTTTGGATGACATTCCCTTGTCTCAATTTTTCAATTCACTTACGGTCATCTGGTATAGAAAAGAAGATATTCACTTACCTTTTCCCAATGCTTTCTTGATGTTGTCTGATCCAGAAAATAACATATTCACTTACCTTTGTTGGATGTTTCTTTACTGTTGAAGTTGGAAAATAATATCTATGGATGTGAGAGTAGTTTGGCTAGTTCTATGTGCTTAACGACTTCAAATAGGAAATGAGGAACACACTCTCACATATATTTCCAATGTGAAATGGGGCACTAAAATAACTAAAAGAATTGCTAATGAGAAGGAAGGATAACCTGAACATAGTAAGTGTCTAGTCTCCTAGTCAAGCATAATGTGTATTCTATAACTTTGTTTTTAATATTAATAAAAATTTCTTTAATAATATTGCAAGAATTATAACCATATGTACATAACCATTATGAAGTTGATTTAGCAAAAAACCCACAAAAGCATGAAGGGAATATTATTAATTGTTTTTCTATTTACAACTTGTAAATATAACATGTTTCTTGTGGTTGGACTATGCCTATCTTTTCCTTTAACTTTTTATTTTCAACTTTATTATTCTTCTCTTTATAGGTCAGAGCCTCTCAAGTCACTTGTCGGTATGGATGCCTTGTGCATAATCTTGTATTTATATTATTCTTTTGATAGATGAAAATGTTGAATCTAGTTCGGTTTAGGTGTCAAAATTCATTTCTTATTCGATAATTGTTTTTCATTGTTTGATTTTCCACAGTGCTAGTTGATATAAGATAAAATTGTTAACCACAAAAATTCTTAGGGGATGAGAAGTGTTAAGTATGTCAGTTAAGCACTAGAACAATACCTTTTGGCAATACTGGGATAAGCACCGGAACAATAACTTTTGGCAATATCGAGATAGCCTATTCATGATCCTATTAGGAGAACACACTGAATCCAAACATTTGGGTTCAATCAATTTCCTCTTTCTACAATCCTTGATTTACTATATTGCGTTTGGAAAAAATATCCAATTAATAAGACAATTAATAAAACAAGATGCATAGAGAATATTATGGAGTTATGTCTTCCAGTCCCAGTAATACTATTGGATTGAACTGCTACAATCCTTGATTTACTATATTGCGTTTGGAAAAAATATCCAATTAATAAGACAATTAATAAAACAAGATGCATAGAGAATATTATGGAGTTATGTCTTCCAGTCCCAGTAATACTATTGGATTGAACTGATAGATTGACAAACCATATAGATTCACGAGTCATATATATTGACTAAAATCAACATATTTCTAACTGCTAATTTGGATCAACTATCTATATTGTATTTATATCAATATCTAGGCTTTGAAGGAACCTTGGTTCAAAAAACCTCTTTCTATTTTCCCTCTACCACTGGGGGTGATTGTAATAGGAAGAGATGTGACTCATCAGCCTAAATGATGAGAAAACACTCGAAAGTGAGAGCGATGGATCATCCAACGAATGGACTCTACTTGGTAAATTTTTTTCATCCTACTTATGTTGATCTAATGATCCTGAAAATATTTAGCAATGAATCTAGAATATGTAAGAACATAAGAACATATTTAGCAAGAATAAGCTGCAAAATGTTGTTTAAAAAATTACAAAGAAATTCATGTTTTCTCACCTACTTTTTTGTTGTGTGCAGTGAAAGAAGAAGCTTGAATCATTCCAACTCTATGTTTTCTTTGTTGAAGAGTCAATGGCTTACATTCCTTAGAAACGATCATCTTATTCCTTTTAAGAATATTTCTAAAAGGCTGGTTGCCCAAATATTTCTCATCTCATTCTTCTTCTTCCATAGCATGCTCAAGAGATCAGAGTTCTTGTTTATCTAAGATTGATAGTGTAACAAGCAACATTAGTATAACAAGAAGCATGTAACATGAAACAAGTGCCTCATATCTTTGGTTGTAGGAGAGTTAGTTTCACACTCTTTAAAGCTATTTAGAGATGTTGTGATTGATGTGAGGACTATCTCGATTATGCTAGAGAGAAAGGGGAAATTATGCTAGAGAGAAAGGGTATGGGTTCTCTCCATTATGGAGTGATGATGGTGCAACGGTAATCTAGGCACAAGTGCAACGAAGGTAGTAAGTGAAAAAGGAGCGGCCAAGTATGTTTTTAGTAGAGGTAGGAGAGAAGCAGGTCGTGGTAAGAGGAGATTCTTGGAAAAATAAGGAAAGGCCAACAAAGCACATGCATAAACATTTGGAAGGCATTGCCACGTTGAAGGATTGTCACATTGAATGATGAATTTTAGATGAAGTTTAATATACATCTTGAAAAATCAAACATTTAATGTTTATGATTAATGCTTAACTCAAAGGCTAGCATTAATCCACCTCATTGTAATACATTGCAGATACATACTTCATTTCCTAAGTTTAATTGACCCTTGCCTCAAAAAGAGGCCAAATAAGACCTCAATATTTATGATTGGTTAAAAAATGTTGTTGGAAGTATTTGATAGGTAACAAAAAAGTGTTCGATGAAATGTGAGAGTAAAATTTTGGGTTAGCAACCCTATTTTGAGTGAGAATATTGGAAATCATTTACAATAGTCCCTACTGCCTTTAGGTAGGGACTAATCAGAGGAGAAACAAAAGTGAGATGGATAATTTTGAAAATATTATGATGATAGATATATCATAGTTACATAAATAGAGCAAGATAGTGATAAAGATCATAGTTACATAAATAGAGAAATATAAAGATTAGGATAATGAGAAGGATAAGTTCAAATTATTCCTTGCTATGGAGGAGATAAACCAAGGGGGAAAATGGTGGGTGAAGGTAAATGAGAATCAATCATTTTATGGGAAATACTACTTTTGTGAGAGGTTGTTCACAAGTTGTGTATGGATAACCATGCTTACAATTATAATAGTTGGGAATGTCAATTTGCTAGTTATTTTGTGGGAAGATCTTGTGGCATGGCAAAGAGTAAGAGATTGGAACAAGGTTACCATTAGTAAAGGGGGAATAATTTATCATATATATATTTTACTTTTTAATTTTTTTTGGATGCAACTAAAAAAATACAATCCAAAGTAAAGTGTCTACACATGGAGTAATGAGACTAATTATGCATTTAAAATAAAAAATCAAGATATACAAGGAGAGGGAGGGCATAAAACAAATCTATCTGCCATTGTGCAAGTGAAAGAACTAGACTGTGCAAGTGAAATGCAAAGGTAAAAAAATGAAAGGAGAAGAGTCATACACACACTTGAAATATTCCTATGATGATATGTGGAAACCAAAGAGATAATCTAGAAGGTATCTAAAATGTTTAAAGTCATTGAAAATACAATAGTTTTGAGGATCACACACAATGTTCTTCTTAGAAAATACAATATCCACTTAATACAGCTCCACTTTCCTATGTTCAATCTTTTTTTTTATCTATCTTGGGAAAATAGAAACCATCTGATTTCTACTTAATTTGGATCAAATAAAGGATTGAATAAAGGAAAGTGGATATGTTGCAATTAGTGAATATTGTATTTTCCAAGTAGATGTTGAAGAGGGAAATTCATTGTCTCCCCATTTATCTCTTGAAAATTTCTACTCAATATAATAGGTTAGTGTATTCATAATCATGTCCTTTGTTTTTTCTCTTCCTATTAATCCTCCACAATTTAGAAAATGAAAAAAACTAGATATCCATGATAATAAATTGATCCCCTGCATCTCATAAACAAACTAAAAAACTCACACATGGAAGGTGGGAAGATCACTTCATCTCATATCACAATTAGTGACTAATGGAATGTGATGGAGTTTTCAATTACTTACTAATTAACTTAGTGAGCAACTCAAGAGTTGTGCATTTAATTATCAATCCTAGGTCGTATATTACTTATGAACTATAGCACACCATATATGAAAAAATTAGTGTTGTTTTAGATAATAAGTAGTAGTACTTTTGATGTCACAAATCGAGGCTTCGAGTTACTTAATTAAGTCACCGAATTATACTAGTACAAGAAAGTAAATATTACACTTTGAAAAAATTAAAACACACTTGGGGAATTGAAATAATACTTGCAGAAATTGAAATCACACTTTGTGAAAATTGAAATCACATGTGCATAAATCGAAATCTCACCTTGCAAAAATTGAAATCACACATGCAAAAATTGAAATCACAGTTTGCGGAAATTGAAATCACACTTGCAAAAATTGAAATCACACTTTGCGGAAATTGAAATCACACTTGCAAAAGTTAAATCTACTCTATGCTCTATTGGTGACTTGCTCAAGTAAAATGAAGGTCCTGCTCTATTGTAACACTAACATTTTTGTAAGTTCAATAACAATCCAATGTAATTATCAATTCTAGACTGTTAAAGCTATCGTGAATCAAAAAACAAATAGAAGAAAGTGTAGCTACAAGTGGAGTTGCAACAACAAAGCTACAACACAAAAGAAATCGTATTGATGAGAATTGCAACAATGTAAATTCCAACACAACAAAAATTAAAGTGAAGTGAATTGCAGTACTTAGAGTTGTAACAACATTTGCGGTATTGAACTCAGACAAATCGAAACAAAGTTAAATTGCAGCTTAAAGTTATAAATTCTTTTAACACTAACTGAATATCAACTATGCATGAAGTGAAACATCGTTTCTATGAAATCAGAATTGTAGTAGACTAAGAAATGCAACGATTACTAAAACAAATGAACATAATTGAAATATTAAAGAATACACTAATATACAAGCAGTACCTGACTAAGGAGGGGGTCCCACCCTCTTAGGAAAGGTATTGATCTATGAAACTAGGATCACACGATCAACAACACATCAACACATGAAGAAGAGATGGAATGGAAATTATATTTTGAAATTATGAAAATACAATAACAACAGAATGATTATCACCATAATTTTCTCCCCTTAGCTCTGGGGAAGTTCAGGTTCTTATAAAATATGATTATTGTCTAAAATTATACAAAGGAATGAATGGACAGTTGTAAGAATCTGACTATTCATCCGATTACAATGATTTTAGAAAATATCTACATGTGTCGACTTGGTGGCAAAACCAATTCTCCTTTTGGTCATCCATTTTCCTCTTGTCGCTTTCCTTTATGAAGACTATTTCATAATCGTCGGTCGCAACACTGAATGTTGTGCTAACATCTTTATATTTGGAATCATAGCAATGGTGTACTCAAAGTCATAGAAACAAAAAACGCATTGGGAATCACAACAACTAAAAATGTGTTTGGAGTCACAACGATCAGTTGGAGTCAGAACAAGAGGAGTACACTTGGAGTTCTAGTAGTTGAAGTTGTAGCACGAATAGTAAACTTAAAGTTGCAGTAGCTGGATTATGCCTGGAATTGTAGCAACGGTGTATTGCAGCCTCTTCGGGGAGTTGCAACTGTTGTATTACTCATGTGTAGCAATATTAGTACATTAAAGTAACGAGTTGCTTTAAGTAATATGCAAGAATATCGTAATAATGGCATATGGGGAAGGATTCATACCTTAGTGATAAATGTGACAAAACTATATAAGGAGAGTATCAAAAAGGAAGTGATCAATGGAAAGTGGTAAGAAAAAATGTATTAGACAGGTGTTGAAAGTATGCCAATTTATTAATTTAGGCAGCCATCATCCCCCCCATCCAAAAACTGTTGCATGTCCCCATCCAAAAAAAAAATCACTCAGTGTTAGAGAAGTTAGGGTAACCCTGGGGGTCATTGACACCATAAATTACCTCTTATCTTGCCTCATTCTTCTCACTAGTATCCTATGTTGCTAGAGCTCCTTTGTTTTCTTGATCTATCTCTATTTGGGTGGCTTCATCAACCATCATGAAATGTGTATCCTAGACAACTAGCTCTTTTGTCTCTTTAAGTTGAGATATTTATTGTGAGATGGTGAAGGGTTCCCCAACAACAAAAGGCCTTGCTGCAGGGTAACCCAATTTCTGAGGTATTGTCTGTTCCTCCAACTCATCTTTGAGCATTTTTAGATTGATTTAAAGCTTCCAATTTTTCATCCTTAAAATTTTGTTTTCTCTTACAAAAGAGGAATAAATAGGTAGAGAGTGTGGGATGCTTGCCCATCTGGGAATGATATTTTGTTCTAGAATAACAACCTATGTTTGTGGTTCTGGTAACCCAGGGTTTGGTGCATTAGATGATCCATTTCTTGGTGGAACCTCTTCTACTTCATGTTATTCCCCTGAATGGGTAGCTTGTTCCCCAAGAGGTCCTCCTATTGGTTATTGTGTGACAGAAGGGGCCTTTGATTTTACTTCTTGCTTCTCCTCTATAGTAGCACCATTTGATTCATCAACAGTGTCTATTGTTGTTTCAGCAAGATGCATTGTTTCTTTTTTTTTCCCCTCAATTATGCTTACTGTTGTATCAATGAGAACTTCCATCTTCTCTATGTATGCTATGTGGTCATATTTCTCAGGCTTGTCCAATTGAGAACTTGGAGAATGTGATGTGTCCTCTATCTCTGTTGGAGCTTGTTCTTGCGAAAGGTTCCCCACTGGTTCTTGTCGATCAAGAATGGATTCCACCTCCAACTCATATTCATCTAAATATGCTACCAGGAGCATGTTGAGGCCTTCACACATAATGACTTGGTTTGGTTCTTTTGTGTCAACCAAGGATTCGTTGGATTCCATATTAATGTCCTCCTCTGGTTCTTGTGTGATAGGGGAGGGTTCTGGTTCTTCTTTTTATTGGTGCTACTCCTAGGCTTGTTCCTTGGGTTCCTTAATTCTCTTCTTCTTACACCGAGTTGTAGCTGAATGGATGGTTCTTTGTTTCCTTGGAACGAGGGTTTCTCTCTTTATAAACCCTCTAACTCTCTTTATGGGGGGCCATTTGGTCATTATTTACACATCACTGTCGTGGTCTGCTTTTACCAAAATTGTAGCAATTTGTCCCTTTTTCCTAGTTGACATGTTGGATTTATTTGGTGGGAGAGTCCCATGGGTAGGGATTGTTGTATCTATGGCATTGTTCCCTGGTGGAGGATTCACAATGATAGGGATCTGTCATCTAGTAGAGGAGTTGCAACCATAACCAATGCTAGAAGGGCATGTGTTTCATGTTGGGAAACTTGAAGTGTAGTCACTTTTCCTTCTGTGATAAGAACAAGTGGATGGAAGATGCTATTCTAGGAATGACCTTATTTTTGTAGTGCATGCTCGATCATATTTAAAAGGTTTTGGTGATTCAAAACTTTTGTTGGGTTCCTTTCCCTTTGAACCAGTGCGACCATCATCTACAATGTTTGGAATAAGAAATACAAAATGTTGATTGGTTGGTTGTAGTGCAGATGGTCAAGAAATCAGATATGTTGAATGTAGGTAGTTCCATAACGAAATTCACAACTGAAGTATCACTGCACAAAGACATCCACATCCTCCCATGGGTGTGACAAAGACACATGCTCAAAACCTGTTCCTTTCTTTACTAAATTTTCTCTTGCCTCGAGGAATTGGCTAAGAACTTCAGGATGTGAAGTTCTTCTCAAGTACCATCATTCACATGTCCTCAGTAGACCAGTGACCTCTACTAATGTTTCTTTTGTGGCTACTATATGTGCCCTGACCACTGTGGAGTGCTTAGCTTTGTAATTTAGGGAAAATTATAGCGTTATCTCGTCATTATATCCCTATAACTATAGCACGTAGTCCATCTAGACAAATCGTCCCATAATTTTTCTGATATTGTCATAAAAATTGAGTATCATTGGTTAAGTTGGCTCTCTGCATATCAATGAGCCTCCCATGGCTCCTTTCTTCTCCTAAATCTGAGTGTTGGTGTTTGTAGGGGCTATACGATTTTTTGGGTGGAGAATTCAGAATTGTGGCAATGAGGGTGGTGGGTATGGAGATCATGAATATAGAAATGATGAGATGATGTGGTGGTTATGAAGGAATCATAATAGATACATGCCATTGAAACTTACTCATTGTAAATTCTGATAGGAACGCGTACTTGCCATGTCTTACCTTGAGTGGATGTACTAGTATGGCGTTGTTTGATTTGTGATGAAGAAGTTTGAGGCCACTCCAAAGGTCCTAACCAAAATTGCAACACCGACGTTGTGAATTATGTTAACCAGAAATGGAATGTTGGTGATTCTCATAAAGTGATAGCTACAAGCAGAGTTGCATCAACAAGAGTTGCAGTGATGGAGCTGTAGCAACAAGTGTTATGGTGATAGTGGTATGAAGTGGGATTGTAGAAATGATGGTGTGGGAGAAAAGTGAAAACAAATGAAAATGAAGATGCAAGTAGAGTTGCAGCGATGTGATTCGCAACAATGGATCTTCAATAATTGAAATGAGGTGATTAATATTTGGGGCATGAAGTGGTGTTGCAAGTGGAATTGCATCCAAGGGAATGAAAGAGAGGATGTTTTCAAAATAAAGAATGGATGCAAGTGGAGTTGCAACCAAGGGAAATTTGTAAAGTGAGGTAGGGTTGCTAGTGGAGTTGTAGCCAAGGGAGTGGGAGGGGAAATTTTTGAAATGAAGGGGGGAATAGTTTGGGAAAAATGAAGTGCAGTTGCAAAGGGGAGTTTCAATAATGAGAGTTGCGGAAATGGGAATAATTTCAACAGAGGGAGTTTCAACAGAAGGAGTTGTGACAACAGGAATAGTTGCAACAAAGGGAGTTTCAACAACATGAATTGTAGCAAGGGGAATTGTAGTGACATGAATTGCAACAACAAGAATTGTAGCAACAAGAGTTGCAACAAAGTGAATTGTGACCTTTCAGCAACCAAGATTACAAGAAGAAACACCATGCACAAGAACACAAGAAGTATCATGGTAAACGCTTCTCAACAAGGGAAGAAAACCCAGCCAAATCCTTTTCTATATTCTTCAAGAGAAATACCTTCACCACCAAGTAAATCTAGCACACAAGAGGGTGCTTGCAAACCCTAGAATATTAGTGCCCAAGAGAGGTGCACACTTTTCCCAAGAAGATATACTTGCTAAAATTTCCAAACTCACACAAGAGATATGATTCCTCAATGGGAAATCTACCTTTAATTATATTAGACTTGTCATGTCAACAGAAGTGTCTATTGGCACAACAGGTTTGACATCTCTAACTCACAATACAATTAATAATAACCAGATTAATTATCTTTTTCATTAATTAACAATTACATTAAGGTGGGACTGACATGTACCCTTTACATTACAATTAGGGTTACGGGCATGTCTGACTCTTGAACAATATATCAAGGGATCTCATACACCCACTAGTGCT